>VDFB02022156.1:231808-319418 GCA_007258455.2 Sequoia sempervirens
TAGATTGCACATATAAATACACAAACATGTCCCAATTTGGTAGCAAGTTATATGCTCATATTCTTTTCTAACATTGAAAATCCAGGATAAATACAGTATTTTTGATCAATTTTCACAAATTTTCTATATTTCAAATGTGTTCCTAAAAAAATTCCTCTACTCTATTCACATAATGTTAGTATATTATTTATTTTAACCATACATTGTCAACATTATTTTTATTGCTACTTTAGAAGCATTTGATTTTAATTCAAGCATATGTTAAAGAATTCTTTTATTGTAGGTACACAATGTGAGAATTATTTTGAATGGTATTCAATTTTAATATGGGAATTTAAACATTTTAAAATTGAAATATAATTTCAATTGTTATGTAATTCTTAAGTGTTCTTGATATTAAAAGTAGAGGAAGGGCCCATGAACCCAAGAGTTTAAAGAGAAACAAACAAAGGAGTAGAGGCCAACATGCCTAACTAACAAAAACAAAAAAAGAAGGAATGTAGAGCTTAGATTAACATAAAGCATGAAGTGATGAAAAGGACAAGGTACACAAGCCAAAGAGGAGCCAAAAACAACAAAGACAAAAAAACCCTATAACAACAAATTTTTAGAGGAACTAATGAGATCCCAATTTGTCTTCAGCATGTCAAGAGCAGTCTTCCATCCCTTCTCCTTAACATTATCAGTATCAAGTGTCCTCTGAGTCATCTCCTCCCAATCTTTCCCCAGTTTCATCTTAATTTTCCTTATCTTGGATTTACCAATTTAATCAGTACCAAAATTGCATGTTACATGATCCAATCCACAATAGTAGTTATATTACCAACAAATTCCTCTAGGGAAAAAATCCTATTTTTTATTTTATCACCATCACCTTCGAGCTTAGCTTCCAGGGTGTAGCTAGGCCTTTCCTTTAGTTGATCTTTCATACCTTGCTAGGGATCATAGTGGGTCCAATGTTCTTTTTCAATTTCCTCTAACTCCTCATTAAGGTTTTCCTTACCAAATTCCTACTCCCACTCAAGCCCTTTAGAATCCTCTTCATTCTTTTCAACATATATTTCCTCTTCATCATTGTTTTCCTTCCCTTCCTCAATGCTTATCTCCTCTTCTTCCTCCATTTATTCATTGTTATCTTGACTATCATCATCAAAGTCAAGGAGGGAATTTTCATCCAAGCCAGCTAGATCCTCTTCCTCAAGCACTAACTTTTTTCATTTGATATATTTTCCTTTGTGCTTTTGGTTGGTACTAGCTAGTTTGGCAGACCTCCTTTCTCTCGACCCACTACTGTTTAAGCTCTTCTAGAAAGGCTTTGGGTCATCCCCAATTTTTATGATTATAGAGCTTGAGGGCTCCTTCCTTTTCTTTTTATCATTACTAAGAGAGAGAGGGGCATTCATTTTTTGAGGGGTAGTAGCCTCCACAATAAAAATAAAAGAATGATTAGGGGGCACTGCAAAAGGAGGAATCCCTTTCTTGGATTTGGAATTTGAGCTAAAAAGAGGGGCTTTAGGAGAATACAAAGGATTTTTATAAGAGCTTGATATCCATGGGGAGTGCAATGGGGGTAGGATTCAGTTGGGGGTGGCAACAAGCACAAAAATATAAAGGGCATAGATTAAACCCTGATGTAGGGGCATAAAGGATCCTTTGGAAATACATGACGTTAGAGATAAAATTAAGTAAAAGGGAACATTAATCCATTCCCTATGACAAACATGATTTAATAGAGGGAAATGATGACCATGAATTGTAAAAAATCTTCCCTCAAGGTTATTTAATAATGTATTAAGTGAATGCTTACCAAGGTGTAAGGGGAGGTAGCTTCTCCTAGTCATAGCCATTCTAAATGTACTGGTTTTTCTCCCTTCTCAAATAACTTATCCTTAAATTTCTAGTATTTCCCATTGCTAATATTTGCCACCTTGAGACCTTTACATTGAAGGCCCATAACATCTGCAAAACATCTGCAATAAGGCTAGTTGTGAGGTCTCAAATTGAATTCCACCAATGATGACCTTGTCAACATTCCATGAGTTACAAAATTTGGAGGTGAGGTTATCATCATGCCCCTACATGGCTTGGAAGAAATGAGTGAGACCATCCTCCTTGAAAATTCTCCATAAATCATTTTATTTTAGTGGGATGCAAGAGAGGGTTTCAAACCTTTTCCTTGGGCCACCCATTCTAGCACTATAGTACTCACTCAAAGAATGAAGAGAAACCTTTACAATTTAATGCTTAATAAAGAGAGTGATAGAGATTGGGTTTGAAATGTAGAGGTAATTTTTGAAGAATAAGCAACCGATTAGAGGAGAGGAAAGGTGGATTTTTCAAGAATTTGATTAATTATGGCCCTAGCATATGGAGCAAACCACCTATCAAAGGTATTATACTTAGGGGGTGGTTCATGCATATTAAAATTCCATGAAATGGAGGGGAGAGGCTCCCAACTTGCGATGCCACTCTGGAAATCCTTTGTTCTAATAATTACTCCACTTTCCAAGAAATCAATAAGATTTGGAGCCTGAAAAGGCATCATTTACAAATCTAAGCAGATAATGATGACAATACCTTTCATATAACAACGCATTAAGTCCTCATGATTAAATTTCATATTATTAAAGTCCAACTCCATCCTTTTCCTATACGCCAAAAAAAATCCTTGTCAACATCATACATGTTATGAATCCACCCACAAACTTGAAGGGGAAAAATGATAAGTAAAATTAGAAATTTGAGAATTATCGAGAAACTTATCAACTTAGGAGGTCAACACATTATGGATCTTATTGTACATGTTAGGAGACCACCTATGGTCGATTCTTTTGTTTCAAATTATTTCCTTAATATTATAAGGGATGTTCTCAAATCCCCTACAAACCCACAATGGGTAGGGGATTCCAACATTAGACGTTGCATTTGTTGCCATGTTACCCTCCCTATAGGTGTGACATATCTTATATTAAAGAAAATTTCCAAGATAACATTTGCAGTCATCTATCATGTCACTAATCAACTAAGGATTAGTAGAAACTCATTTTAAGATGTTAATGACGACCATAGTATTACCTTCAATAATGATATTGCTACATCCTTTTTCTTTTAGTCTCTTAATTCCCCACCAAGCCATTGTGGCTTCAACAACATTATTGGAGAAAACCCCTAGGTTTTTGGCATATCCTTCAATGAGGATACCTTTATGGTCTCTGATCACTCCCCTTGAGCAACCATACTAGGGTTTCCTTTAGAGAAAATATTAAAGTTTATTTTAAACCGACCTTCCTAATGGGGAATCCACTTGATAGATTTCCTACTTAGGATTTTGGCCTAATTGATTCAAGAAAGATCATGTATGATGCCCCATAATTGTTTAATACTAATTTCTTAAGTGTTGATAAAAAAAACATATATTTATTTAGAAAGAATCAATTTTAATTTGAGACTGTGAAATAATTTTTCTATTGTAGACACATAATGCCAGTATTATTTTGATTGTTATGTAATTTTAAAGTGTTGAAAAAAATTAAACACTTATTTAAAAATAATCATTTTTAACTTAAGCATGTTAAAATTTTTCTCTATTGTAGACACATAATGTCAATGCTATTTTGACTGCAATACATTTTAGTATGGAAATTGTAATATGTCGAACTTAAATATTGTTTTAATTGTCATGAAATTCTAAAGTGTTGATAAAAAACACACACGTTAATTTAGAAGAAATACATTTTAATTTAAGCAAAATAAATTTATTCATAATTTTAATAGCACTACCATAGTACCTAATGAATAGAGAGTCTATTAAGTGGGCGTCGTAACTTGTTATGAATGGAAATTGAAATGGGTGTTTAATTCAATTAAATAAAACATATATCTCACTTAAGAAGCTCCAGTAATATCATTCTTTCAAAACTTTGTTTAATATATATTTTAATTTAGCTAGAGAGAGTAAAAATGAAAGAGATCAACTCTACACAAATGGAGCTCCCCTTCACAAGATGGATGTAGCAGAAAAATATACATCTTTCAAGGGTGAAATAATAAATACCAGCATTTTAAGTTGAATGGTTTCATAGGAGTATTGCATATTCACAAGGAATAAATATATAATGATTTGAGCTCATTTGGAGCTACTCTTTATATATAATAAAAATTATTTACATACTTAAATTCATTGAAATAAATAAATGAGATGTTTCGTAATTAAAATCCATAATAATCATTAACCCCTATGCTTTTCATGAAATATCCATAAATTAACCACATAGTTAGAGTATATTATTATTATTGGGGTTGGGGCCCTACCTCGGTTGGCTAAATCTTTCCTGTTGCAGGAGGTTGGTCACAAGGTCTAGTCTCCCCCACCCCCGTGGTACCGAAGGGCGTGTCGTGCTAGCGCTGCCGTTAAAAAGTTTACCAGGTGCACTGCAGTTTATAGGGGGTCTTGCTACCCGATTCCTGTAGTCTAAAAAAAATTCATAGCTATAAAAAAATCTTTACATAAAAATTGGGATGCACATTTGTTAATGCATTATTAAATTTGTTTAATTTGAGTTTAAAACATAATTTAAACACTATATTTAGCCCAAAAAATAGCATTCTCACAAAATAATATGCATGTATTGTGACATCATGTATTTGGTCAAATATATTTTGGTTGAAAGTTCATTTTGATTGAAACCTTTTCAATATAAAAGGTTTTAGTTGAACTATCATCAATCGAAAGTACCCAAATAACAATAGATGTAGTAGTTTATTATCCTTATTTTTCAAAACTAGATCTTTCACTTATATTTTTTCAAATCAGAAATATTTAAAATAAAAACATGTGAATAACATTTAGAAATATGCAAATAACATTCTTAATAAAGTAAAATAAAAAATAAGAAAGATAAATTTCTTATACAAGATGTTATAATATAAAAACTTTCTACTATAAAATATAATAGAAAAAACATCATTCTTATTATATAGATATATTCAAGATGTAAAATCATAATATTATATCAAGACTATTCACCCTTCTTATATATCACTCTCTTGAACACTAGAAATCACAAAAGATAAGATGGAGGACATAGACAAATACGACTGATAAATTCAAGATGTAAATCATAATATTATATTAAGACTATTCACCTTTCTTATATATCACTCTCTTGAACACTAGAAATCACAAAAGAAAAGATGGGGACGTGGACAAACAGAACTGATAAATACTACTATATTAAGACTATTCACCCTTTGTATATATCGCTATCTTGAACACTGGAAATCACAAAAGATAAGATTGAGGACGTAGACAAAGAGGGAGAGCTCAAACAACCCGTATGTTGTTTGTTATTTAAGACACCTGCTTGAACTAAGAAACGATTAGTTTATGATGGACGAGGCGTGATTCGAGCATCCAAGTGATACTTCATGGACATGAGCACACTTGGAATATCCCGAGTAAGATCGGGAAGACTACCTTCCTTAGTACATCTCCACTCGAATGTTTTAAGCAAATTAGCGAGAGTGATGGGAACATGCACACTGGCCACGTCCATTCCTGCGCACACCCGCCTTCCTGCTCCAAATGGAAGATATGCCATTCTCACATTATCCAACTCATTCTTCCCCAAAAATCTCTCAGGCCTGAACTCGCCGGGCTCTTTCCACACCTCTGGATCGTTGGACACGCTGTGCAGATTAAAAAGCACGCTTGACTTTGCAGGTATGGTGATGCCCATCACCTTACATTCCTCCTCCGTCTGGTGAATCATCCCAAGCGGTGCAATCGATTCTTTTCTCAGCGTTTCTTTTACCACACTTTGCATGTATGGCAGCTTCCTCAAATCCTCTAAACCGAACAACTCACCTTTTCCTTCGTGAGCTGCTTGGCTTATCTCTTGATAAGCCCTCTCTTGGATGTGAGGATTCGTTATCAGATAAGCCAGAGCCCATTCTATGGCCGTAGACGTGCTGTCTACTGCAAGAAGGAACAACTCATACAAGTTGAAAGCTACTTCTTCATCGGATAACTTTGACTTGTCTTCACCTTCCTCCCCTTCGTCAATGGACAGCAAACAATTTAAGAAGGTGTTGGGAGCACTTCGCTTCAAGTATTCTCTATAACTGCGAGCAAATCGAATAAAGGGCAACATGAAGCGCAGAACATCAGCTCGGAGAGACTTCCATTCCCTTTCTGTTCTGATTGATGAGGGAACAAAGAAACGAGCAAGAGGAAATGAATCGAGAAGCATATCTCCTCTTTTAGTCAGGCTAATATCTTCAGCTATGTATTCTTCCAGCTGGGACAAGAAACTCTCATCTTGGAAGTCGGGGCCAAAACATAAGGGGGCAATAAAACTCATTGCCATCATTTTCAAGGAATAAAAGGGTCTCACCACGCCATTC
The DNA here is from genome assembly GCA_007258455.2 of Sequoia sempervirens. Lineage (NCBI taxonomy): Eukaryota > Viridiplantae > Streptophyta > Pinopsida > Cupressales > Cupressaceae > Sequoia > Sequoia sempervirens. The sequence continues at coordinate 238,214 of VDFB02022156.1, forward strand.
TTCTCTTTTATCTCCTTTTCTAGCTTCTTGATGAGCTTATTCACACTTGCCTGGTGAGAAGAGCTCTGAAGTGCAACGTGGGCGGGGCTGAGAACATTGTTATGCAAAAGTTTTCTGAGCCTAGTCCAATGCTCGTTGTAGGGAGAACTAATCATAGTTCTAAAAGTGGCACTAGTGAATTGCCTGGAGTAGAACGGGGGCCTACCAGAAAAATTGGCGGCCTGGTTAACCAAGGCCTCCCAGATTGGAGCTTGGCCGGTGAGGACTATAAGGGGTGATGGGCCCATCCAAATTGTCATGACAGGACCATATGTTTTGGCCAGCGCTGTCAAGGCGGAAAGAAGATTTCCACCCTTGTTCAGCTGGTGCAAGTTGCCCAGTAATGGCAGCCTTGGTGGAGATGGAGGCCATTTCTTCTCCTTAGTTGATGAGAAGAAAAGAGGTAGAGCAAGAAATGGAAGGCCGAGTGCAACAAGGAAAATGAGTAGAGTGGGAGTGTGAATGAAATGGAAGGGCGGAAGATGATCAACAACACTCACTATTTTCTCCATGACAAATGGATGGACTACTCACAGAGCTGCGATTGGAATTGCATTTCTTACATAGATTGCACGTATAAATACACAGACATGTCCGAATTTTAGGGCAAGTTACGTGTTGGTTCTCTTTTCTAACACTGTACAGCCGATCAAAACACGTTTTTTTTACTAACGTTCACAAATCTGCTATATTTCAACTGCGCCTCTTAAGAAAGTCCTCTATTGAAGGCACACAATACCAGTATCATTTATTGTAAGCATACAAATGTCAGTATTGTTTTGGCTGCTACCTAAACATCTGCTATATTTCAACTGCGCGTCTTAAGAAAGTCCTCTATTGAAGGCACATAACACCAGTATCATTTATTGTGAGCATACAAATGTCAGTATTGTTTTGGCTGCTACCAAAACGCATGTAATTTTAATTCAAGCATATATTGAATAAATCTTCTACGAAAGGTATAGAATGCAAGAATTATTCGGACTGCAACGTAATTTCAATATGGGAATTTATTATGGTTGACAGCACGTAACTTCTCCACTCTCCATCCATGGGAATCGCCTACCAAACTGGCGCAAATTTCGGAACTTGTAAGTTCCGAGCCTATTCGTCAAAACATCTGCATCCGCAAATAAAACCTTTAGCTTATTTAGTTCATACTATTGGAATGAGTTTAATTTTTTCTTTGTTTAATTAGTTAATAATAATTGAAGCAATTAAAAATATATATATATATATATATTTTTTTTTTCAAATAAAATTCAATCTAAAATATTTAATTTTATAAATTATTTTTTTGGAATGATTAGTTAAATTTTTTTTGTGTATTATGCATGGATTTTTAAGAAAAATAAAGGTGATATTGTTTTGTCTTTTTATTAGGAATGATTTGACCTTATTTCTATATTCATTATCCTAGATAATTTATAGGTATTATAAATGTAAGGTGTAATATTTTATCCAACATTAATAAATGTATCTAACTATCATTTTGTTCTACTATGTTAGAATGTAGACATGTATTTTAAATGATTATGTAAATTTTGTATTAATATGTTAATATTTACAAATATATGTACATGTATGCCTATCATTTTGTTTCACTAGATTAGAATACATACATGTATTTTAAATAATAATATAAATTTTGTATTAATATGTTTTTGATAAAAGGGTAAAACGGGTTTTACAAGGACCCGAAACCACAATGTTTACAAAACAGTAAAGAGGACACCAAAGTCCAACCAAAAGGACCAGCTGCCCGAGAAAAGATCAGCAACAACCAAACGAAAAAGACCAGAAAGGTCAAGTCAAAAGGAACAGCAGAGTAAGCACCAAAACAACCTAGCCGTTAGTTCAGAGTCTTAAGGACAGACTCCGTCTCCGCCTCCAGATTCTGCATATCATTGACACCCTTTTTAAAAGTTTGAATCATCTTCGAAGTAGGGGGGCCTTGCGCTTTAGATTGGCTCTGGTTCTTCTGGAAATACCCACACCCGTCTCCTGGCTTTTGTCCTCTGTTTCCTCTAGATCCACCACCAGAGAACCCTGCTGGGCTTTATCAAGCTTTTCAATCAATGCGTTAATGATAATGGCATTGTGTCTTGCCACACAGTTGTTTTGCATAGCAACGGTTTTGATGGTATTCCTTATGTTCTCAACCTTGGAATATATATATTTTTGTTACTGTGATCCACATCTTTCTTTTCAATCTCTGCAATCTTTGCACCCAGCTCTTCAATCTTGCTTTGCAGGGACCAATTTTTTATTTTCAACTCATTAATTTCAATGAAAGTCCATTCTAAAAGTTTGAAGTGGGACTCAAAATTGGTTTTGGCTATGTTTAGAATATCTAGAGAGGGTTCTTTTCCAGTATTAGGACAAGTTTTCTCAAGGTTAGGACTAACAGGAGAGTAATCATTAATGTGTTTATCTGGCATAGGATCATCGCAAAGCTCAGTTTTGTTGGCATTAGACTCCTCCGATTCAGAGGATTCTTCATAATAGGAAACAAGGCTTTTGACTTGGGGTTTCTTATCAAAAGAGCTGTTCTTAAGGAAGGGGCTATCAGGCTCAAGCTCAACGCGGGTTTTACCAGACTTCCCAGAAGGAACAGCGTGTGAGCTAAGGGATTTTCTAGCTGGACTAGAGTTAGGAAGATACTCTGAGCCACTAGGCTCAGTGTCATCACTCTCATAATCATGGATGGTTTCCAGAATAGCGGGAGCAGGCATATTTTGGAAATGTTCTACAATCAACCTTATTAACCCGGTGTGCAGAATGGGGAATCTTTTAGGGTTTTTTTTATTATTCTCCAAGCTTTTCTTCAAGGAACATAAAAGATAATAGGGGAGAGAGACCCTAACCTTGTATCAGAAGTGGTTGAGAAGAGCAAAGTGGTAGCCATAAACTCTAGTGAATTGTATTAATATGTTAATATTTATAAAATATATGTAAATGGTATTAATATCTTAGAATATAAGCATTAGTTATTATAAGTGTTATATTTTCTATTATTTTTATTTATTAAAAGTAAGTAATGCCGATAATAATTGATTTATTAATTTAATTTAATCATATTTAATGCCTAAAGTTAATATTTTTATATTAAATAAATATAATTTTAACAAATTACCAGAACTATTCAATCCAGTTCATACATTCATTGATGGAAATCCCATGTATTTATACATAAAGAAATGATAGAAACACATGCATATGCTGGTATTGATGGGTGTAACAAATTACTAGCTAGACTCTTAAATACATTATCAAACAATAACAAATCAACAATAAGAATAACAAACCAACCATGGGTGACAATGATGGAATCTTCCAACAATTTCCCCTTATTACATCAATGTTTTACAATACTAATAAGTGAATCCTGAAATGTTTCAAACTTCACACATGTGCAAGAGGCTTGGTGAAGATATCAGCACGTTGTTCCTGTGTTGAGCAGAATTGGAGTTGAATGTTGTTTTGTTGAACATGTTCTCGTATGAAATGATAATCAACTTCAATATGCTTGGTCCGTTCATGAGACACTGGATTATGAACTAGCTTGAGAACACTCTAATTATCACAATAGAGGACTAGTGTAGGATGGTTTTGTGGTACCCCCAATCCTTCTAATATGCAATGTAGCCAAACTGCTTCACAAATTGTTGCACTTGCTGCATGATACTTTGCTTCTGTTGACAAATGAGCGATTGTGGGTTGCTTCTTACTTCCCCAAGAAATAGGTCCTGAACCTAGGAAGAAAATAAATCTAAAAGTGGATTTTCTATCATCAACAAAACCTGCATAGTCTACATCTGTGTACCTTGTCAAGAAGAATTGATCACTCCTTTTATATTCGAGACCATGATCCACTGTACCATGTATATACCTTAAGACCCTTTTTGCTGCTAGCCAATGAGAATTCTTTGGTTCTTCCATGAATCATGAAAGATAATTAACTACAAAACTAATATCTGGTCTAGTATATGTCAGGTAAATCAAACCTCCAATCAGTTGACAATAGAGTGTGGCATTCACTTGAGGAGATTGATCAAAAGTAGATAACTGCAAACTTGATTCCATAGGTTTAGACATGGGTTTGGAATCCATCATTCTGATTTTCTCAAGCAATGTCTTGGCATATTTTCTTTGAGACACAAAGATATAGTGATCTGTTTGCCATATCTCTAAGCTAAGACAATAGTGTAGTAGCCCGAGATATGTCATATCAAAAGTCTTCTTGAGATCATTATTGGATGCTTCAACCATTGCTTTTGAGCTGCCTATGATAATAAAGTCATCAACATATATGATAATTATCACAATATCTCCTTGATCCTTGAGGTAGAGATTTGGATCATATGGATGCATAGTGAAACCATGTTTTAGCAAATGCTCATTAATTCTGATATACCAGGCTCTAGGAGCCTGTTTGAGACCATAAAGGGATTTAATGAGTTTGCATACCTTTTCTTCTTTACCAGGTGGAATATATTCGTCTAGTTGGGTCATATAGACCTCTTCTTTAAGGTCTCCATTAAGAAAAGCACTTTTAACATCCATTTGGTATAGTTTCCATCCAAATTGGGCATCTAAAGCAAAAATCATTCTAATGGTTTTTATCTTTATAGTGGGAGAAAATGTTTCCTCATAGTCTATCCCTTCTTTCTGAGCATAGTCCTTGGCTACAAGTCTAGCCTTATGCTTGTCTATACTACCATCTGCTTTATACTTAGTTTTAAAATTTTATTTACAACCAATTGCTTTCTTACTAGGTGGTAGATCAACAAGCTCCCGAGTATTATTTTTCATCAAGGACTAATACTCTACATCCATAGTCTCTTTCCAAGGCTTTGATTCTAGTGCTTCCTGAACATTAGATGACTCAAAATTTTCAACAACTGTAGTCATTAGAGCTAAGTTTACCTCATTGTGAGCCATGCTGTGAGTCCTTGGACCTAAAATGGAAGTGTTTGGAACTCCATTTAGCTTTGCATCTTGAATGGTACTAGTGTACCACTTTGGTAAAGGTTTTGTGACATTGGTGGGTGTTGATTGATTATCAACATTCCCATCATTTTTACCATCCATGTTAAATACAGGAGCATTATCTGGTGTAGGTGATGATGTAGGAGGAGAACTTGATTCACTCTTCTCATAAAAAATTACATCTCTACTAATTTAAATCTTCTTTGTGTTGGGATCCATAAGGCGATATGCCTTAGATTCATTGCTATAACCAAGAATAATACATTTCATTGATTTTTCATCCAACTTCTTCCTTTTTTGTTTAGGAATGTGCATATAGGCAGTGCATCCAAACACACAAATATGAGAGATAGAAGAATTTACCCCTGTCCATGCTTCTTTTGGAGTGATGCCATCAAGGGCTTTGGTTGGTGCACAATTCAAAAGATAAACTACTATGTGAACAACTTCAACCCAATATGCTTGCTCAAGTTGAGAATCTTTCAACATACTTTAGACCATCTCCACGATGATACGATTTCTTCGTTCTGCAACACCATTTTGTTGAGGTGTGTATGTTGCGGTCAGTTGATGCAGAATGCCATATTCCTTCAAATATGTGGATAATTTGGTGCTGGTGTATTCCCCCCTTGATCTGAGTGGAGGGCACAAATACAATCATTCGTATCTTTCTCCACAAGAGCACAAAACTCATTGAAGTATGAAAAATCCTCATCTTTATGCTGTAAACAATAGACCCACATCTTCCTTGTGTGATCATCAACAAAAAGTTGAAAGTACCTGTACCCTTTATCAGAAGGTGTCATAGGGCTGCACAGATTGGTATGCACCAGCTGTAAAGGGCGACTTACACGATGCTCACTAGAAGGAAAAGATGCTCAATGTTGTTTTCTAGCAAGACAACTAGAACAAAAAATACTTGACTTCTCAAGTGATGGAAGCCCTTTGACCATGCTATTCTTACAAAGCTTTAGCAGATAACTAGTGCTCAAGTAACCAAATCTGCGATGCCAAAGCAAAGATAGATCATCATCCTTAGTCACCAAGGATTGATTATTAGTGATTGTATCAAGCCTGAACATTTTTCCAATCTCAGTAGCACTAGAAACAATCTTTTCATTTTTAGACTTATCTTTGATAACACAAATCTTTTTATCTTGACTACTATCAAACTCAATCCTAAGGTTGTGTTTAAGAAATTGATTAACAGAAAGGAGATTTTTGGTAAGTCCTAACACATACAAGACATTAGTAAGCCTACAAAAATTGATGCCAAACGTCAAAGAGACATCACTAATACCTTTGATTTCATGGGTGGTATCATCTCCAAGAGTGACTATACCATGATGAAGTTTCAATGTGAGAAACCAATCCTTCTATCTAGTCATGTGCTTTGTAGCACCTAAGTCCACATACCATATTGAGGTTGATTGTGAACCATCATCTAAAGTGTGGGCTGAAAGCATGTATTCCTCATCTAGAGAATCTTCTACTTCAACAACATTGCTTTGTTGTTTTTGTTTGTTCTTCTACTCCCATTGTGGTTTGCCACTTTGAAGTAGCTTCTTTAGATGTGGTTTGTTGGATGATCGTTTGTTGAGGGAATTGTACCAACAATTTTTCACATCATGTCCAACTCTCTCACATATTGGACATTGCTTCATAGGCTTCTTTCCTTTATGATGAGTGGTCATGGCATGATCCTCCTCTTCAGGTTCATGCGTTAAATATTCTTCTTTCTAGAGTAGATTCACAAGCTTCTCAAAAGTGAGTATCATCTCTGTGACATTCAAAGTTGTCACAAAAACTTTATACCTCGAAGGTAGTGCCCGTAGAATAATAGGCACCAAAACTGCATCATCAATTGTTTCTCCCAATGCTTGTAAGGAGGCTCTCAATTCTACAATCCTTTTGAGAAAGGATTCCAATTGTTCTCTATTCTTCATCTTTGGGCTATGTAGTTGAATCTGCAAATTCAAGATCTGATTATGATTCTTTGCCTCATACATCATCTTGAGCTTGTCCCATGCATCTTTGGCTGTGGACGAGTCACAGATAAAGGGCTGAACATCATCAGACACACTAAACAAAATGATCAATTTTTCCTTTCTATCAGATTGATCAAATTTCTTTTATTCATCAACATTTTTATTGTGACGTGTTGTGGTTCAACTGACCACATCCCAAACTTCTTCAAACTCGAGTTGAGTTTTGAGTTTGGTCTTCCAGGCAGAATAATTATTTTTGCGCAGCAACTGAAAGTCTGGAAGAAGAAATTTAGGAGAACTCCATTGGGTTACAAAGGAAGAAAAACAACCCCTTGAAGAGTTGAAAATTACACAAGTTTCTTTAAAACATAGACGTACAATTTTTATTTTTGAATTCTCCCTAACATGAATCATAAATTCAGACTTATGAATGTGTAATTATAAATTTATGATAGAAAATCTAGCTCTTGAGGCCTTCTTGTCCCATATCTCCTCGGTATATCTCATTTTGAATGCTACTCTAAAATAAAATGGACAGAAATAGAAAATATTACCGACTGAAAATTGCGGGACACCTCCACATATTCCAATTATAATGGTACTTGGCTTTCAAATACACCTCCACTTAAGTTTACATATGCCGTCGGAGTGAACAACTCTCGCAATCACAATCACTAACTATGAAGGCATAGTATTAATGTGCACAGACTGTAAGAAACAAAACAAGCAAACTCCTTCTCTGATAGATTTGCTTGCGCTAGAGTCTGCTATCCATCAATCACAGCAGGCTCCCTTAGAAGAAAGCATCAGGCGCCACTTGAAGCCGTGAAGCACCTCTGCATTCAATCACAGAAGGCTACCACAAGTTTTCTCAGTCGTGAGTAGTATATGAAATCCGTCTATCATGAAACAAGGAACCTGCCCGATCAATGAAAATCATGAAGGTCTTGGTTCAAGCAGAGATCACGGCAAAATTATGGACTGCGTAGACGCCTTGTGATAGCCACTGCCTGAGCTCAGAAAAAATCACGATCAAATGGCAATAGCACAGCAAGGGATAAGAACCATAAAGTCGATTGTAGTCAAAGCAATATGAAATGGCAATGACCGGCAGGCAGCATCAAAATGTGGGCCTTAGAACAATGATGGCCAATGCTCTACCACACCCGTCCAATCATCGATTCGCAGCCCAGGCGGAACAGAATACAAATCTTCAAACAAACACAGAATGATATAGATCAACGAACAATGCAAGGATTTCGTAGGCTAATGAAAATTGATCCGCCAATTTTAGCGGCCTCAAAAATCACTGCTGAGGACTTTGATCGAAATAGAGAAGTTCCAATCATCACCTCAACCAGTGCCAATAATCTCTTCACAATTTCATTAATGAGACCAGTGATAATATTTTCACATCACACAATAATAGGCACAAGATCCGCATAGCTCTGATACCATATTAGAACTATTAAATCCAGTTCATACCTTCATTGATGGAAATCCAATGTATTTATACATAAAGAAATGATAGAAACCCGTGCATATGCTAGTATTGACGGGTGTAACAAATTACTAGCTAGACTCCTAAATACACTATCAAACAATAACAAATCAACAATAAGAATAACAAACCAACCACAGGTGACAATGATGGAATATTCCAACACAAATATTTTTAATTAAATTTCTAATAATATATTTAGATAATATTATTTTATAAATATAAAATGTACAATTAGAAAATTAATATAACATTCATTGTTCAAAATAGATTAAATTTGTAGTGTTTATTGATCTCAAACTATTACTAACCTACCTCTAAATTGCTATGTCATGTCAAATTGTCCATCCTAAATGTCACATTCTTTATCTACCTCACAACAAATACTTTTATTACAATACTATGAAGATAAGTATTGGCCATTATGTGACACTTATTTTCTATATGTATTTAGGAATTTTGTCTTTCTAGTCTAAGTCTTAACTTACCCATTATATTTTAAAATGTTAAATAAGACATATTATTTATTTTTAAAGAACTTTTAGTATATTTTTATTGAATTATTATTATATATTATATAATATAATTTTAATTTATTTTTTTAAAATATTATAATTTTATGTTTATGTTTATTTTATAATAGTGAATGCAATAATCATCAATATATTTTTAATATTATTTATTGTCCCTCCCTATCTCTCTCTCTCTCTCTCTCTATATATATATATATATATATATATCTCACACACACATGCACAATTTGTTTCTCTCTCCCTATCTCTATCTGTATCTCTCACTCTTGCCCCCTCTATCTCTATCTTCACATCTCTCCCTCTATCTATATCTCATTATCTCTATCTCTCTTATTCACTCTATCTCTCATGCTCTCTCTCTATATCCCTCTCTATATATATATCTCTTCCTATATCTTTATCTTTTTTATCTCTCCATTCCCCCTCTTTCTATCTCCTTCCATATCTCCTCTATATACTAATATATATCTCTCTCACCCCCTCTATCTTTGCTAAGTTATATCTATCTCTCATTTCTATATAATTCCTATCTCTCCATCTCTTTCTATCCCTATCTCTCCATTTCTCCATATCACTCTCTCTTTCTATCCATATCTCTCCATCTCTCCTTATCACTCTCTCTTTCTATCCCTATCTTTCCATCTCTTCCTATCACTCCCTCTTTCTATATATCTCTCCTTCTCTCTAACTCTCTTTATTTTTCTCCTTCCCTCTGAATCTATTTGTATATATCTATCTCCCACTATATATTTATCTCTAAATCTCTCTCATTCATACACACACTCTCCTTGTTTCTCCCTCCCTATCCCTATCTCTCTATTTCCCCCCTCTTTATCTCTCTCCCTTCTCCCCCCTCTCTTCTTCTCTCACTCTTCCCCCCTATCTCTATCTCCCTATCTCTCCCCCTCTCTATCTATATCACATTATTTCTACCTCTCCCTCTTATTCACTCCATCTCTTTTACTCTATCTCCCTCTCATTCCATCTCTCTAACTCTTTCTATCCACATCTTTCTCTCACACTCCATCTCTCTCTATCTCTTTATCTTCATATGTATCTCTCTACTTCTATCTCCTTATCCCTATCTATCTATCTCTCTATATATATCACATGAACACTCCATATCTTATACTCTATATCTTTATCTCTCTATTTATCTCTCTCTCTCTCTATATATATATATATCCCTCACACTCATCTCCCTATCTCTTTTTATCCATATCTTTCTATACCTTTATTTCCCTAATCTCTCTCCTTATCTCTTTATCTATTTCCCTATCTCTCTATATCACCCTCTATCTATATCTCCCCCTCTTCCCCTCCCTCTATACAAAAGAATAATCATCTTTGATAGTGGGTGTGAATGATATTTTTGGAATTTCAAGGTGGATAGGGTTGACTTTATATTCTCTATTGAAGGATTATGCAAATTATAAGGAACACCAATCATCACCAAGACATACATTTTCATGAGATAAAAGTGAGTTAGCACCATCATCAAGATTATGAACTAATGGTGGTGTAACAAGACTTGAAGATAAAGAAGGAATTAAATTCTTAAAAGTAGTACAACTTGAAGTATAATCTGCTTCATCCTTTTGATAATAGTAAAGGGATTTAGGATGAACCTTTATTGTGACTACTTTATTATTATGAATGAATTTGATGGATTTATGCAAGGTGGACGAGACTACAACCATAACATGAATCCATGATCTACCAAGAAGAAGATTGTATGATAAAGGACTTGACATTACATGTATTAGGGTGGGTAAAGTAATTGGTCCAAGCTGCAAAGGTAGTGTTATTGTACCTAGAGCTTATCGACTAATATTATTGAACCCACACATGAATAAAGAAGCTACAAGAGAGCTTGGATCAATTTTGATTTTAGGTAAAAGATCAACACTACAAATGTTGAGCGTTGAACCAATATCAATGAGAGTGCATCTAATACCAATATTATTTATGAATGGAGCTATCATTAATGGATCAACTTGATTTTTCACTTTTGAAGGGAGAGTTCATGTAGATGGAATGTAATATTTGGTAAATCTATATGAATATTATCTATCAATGCATTAACATCTGTTGACCTAGCAAAAGAAGGAAAAATAATATTTTACAAGGATTCTTGAAGCATACCTTGGTAAATTAGATCAGTCTAAAGCAAATCACAAAGTGATATCTTGGTGGGAGTAACATGAAGTTGCTTGACAAGATCATACTCATCTAGTTTCTTGGTTGTAGATCTAGGTGCTTGAGGAAGACTTGGTTGAGAAGCTAGGAAAGAAGTAGGCTGATTGAAATTTTGTTGATTTTTTCTATTATTATAAGTATGAGCTACTATATTATTAGGAAGCTTTAAACTGTGCACACCTTGTATACATATCTAGAGAGTCACTATTAAATGGAACACCATGAATAGAAAAAAATATTTTAGGAGAAGGACTAGACAAAGTCACATAAATGATTGGTCTCTTAGGACTTTGAGTGGTAGAGACTATGATTACATTTACAAATTCATTATGACTTGTATATGAATTATTTGAAGAAATATTCTCAACATCTATCCTTGGGGGATTTGATGCAAGAGGATATTCATCATTCACTAATGCATCATCTCTAGAAGAGAGTGTATTGGAATGAAGGGAAGGTAGAGTAACATTAAGGAAAGTATCAATTATTTCATCTTATTGCAATAAAATATCCTCTAAAATAAGAGGAATTTCATGAGAAGGATCAAAGGTACCGAGTGGCATAGATAAAGAAAAATCATCATCACATGCATGGAATGGAACACCATTAACACTTTGAATAAACCTAGAAACTGAACTAATAAAAGAAGATAGTGAATGCATTTTGAAAGTGATAAGCTAAATATAGGAAATAATATGTAAACATGTCGATAGAAGTCCAACATATTGTAGAGGAGGATCTTTTCTACCCTAAAGATGACGAGGTCTCAAGGATAACACACACACACACATTTTGTTTCTCTCTCTCTATCTCTACCTCTACCTCTACCTCTATCTCTATCTCTATCTCTATCTCTATCTCTATCTCTATCTCTATCTCTATCTCTATCTCTATCTCTATCTTTATCTCTCACACTTTCCCCCTCTATCTCTATCTTCCCATCTCTCCCTCTCTATCTATATCTCATTATCTCTATCTCTCTTATTCACTCCATCTCTCGTGCTCTCTCTATATCCCTTTCTATATATCTCTTCCTATATCTTTATCCTTTTCTCTCTCCATCTCCCTCTCTATATACTTATATATATCTTTCTCTCACCCCCTCTATCTTTGCTAAGTTATATATATTTCTCTATCTCTCCTTTCTATATAATTCCTATCTCTTTGTCTCTTTCTATGATTATCTCTCCATTTCTCCATATCACTCTCTTTCTATCCATATCTCTCTATCTCTCCCTATCACTCTCTCTTTATATCCCTATATCCCTCCATCTCTTCCAATCAAGTTCTCTCTTTCTATATATCTCGCCTTCTCTCTCCTCTCTATTTTTTTCCTTCCCTTTGAATCTATTTATATCTATCTATCTCCCTCTATATATTTATCTCTCTATATCTCTCTCATTCATACACACACTCTCCTTGTTTCTCCCTCCCTACCCCTATCACTCTATATTTCTCCCTCTTTATCTCTCTCCCCCTCTCTCCCCTATCTTCCTCTCTCACTCTTGCCCCCTCTATCTCTCTCTCTCTCTCCCTATCTCTCCCCCTCTCTATCTATATCACATTATTTCTACCTCTCTCTCTTATTCAATCTATCTCTCCTACTCTATCTCTCTATCTCCCTCTCATTCCATCTCTCTAACTCGTTTTATCCATATATTTCTCTCTTAGTCCATGTCTTTCTCTATATCTCTTTTTATCCATATGAATCTCTCTCCCTCTATCTCCTTATCCCTATCTATCTCTCCCTATACCTATCTATATATCTAACATTCACTCGATATATTTTACTCTATATCTCTATTTCTTTATTTATCTCTGTCTCTCTATCTCCCTCTCACTCATCTCCCTATCTCTTTATATCCATATCTGTCTATATCTTTATTTCCTTAATCTCTCTCCATATCTCTTTATCTATTTCCCTATCTCTTTATGTCACCCTCTCTCTCTCTCTATATATATATATAGATATCTCCCTCTTCCTCTCCCTCTATACAAAAGAATAATCATCTTTGATAGCGGGTGTGAATGATATTTTTGGGATGTCAAGGTGGATAGGTTTGACTTTATATTATCTATTGAAGGATTATGTAAATTATAAGGAACACCAACCATCACCAAGATATACATTTTCTTGAGAAGAAAGTGAGTTAGCACCATCATCGAGATTATGAACTAATGGTGGTGTAACAGGACTCGAAGTCTAATATGCTTCAACCTTTTGATAATAGTAAAGGGATTTAGGATCAACCTTTATTGTGACTACTTGATTATTATGAAAGAATTTGATGGATTTATGCAAGGTGGATGGGACTACAACCATAGCATGAATCAATGATCTACCAAGAAGAAGATTATATGATAAAGGACTTGGCATTACATGTATTAGGGTGGGTAAAGTAATTGGTCCAAGCTGAGAAGGTAGTGTTATTGTACCTAGAGCTTATCGACTAATATTATTGAACCCACAAATGAATATAGAAGAAGATACAAGAGATCTTGGATCAATTTTTATTTTAGGTAAAAGTTTCACACTACAAATGTTGAGCATTGAACCAGTATCAATGAGAGTGCATCTAATACCAATATTATTTATGAATGGGGCTATCATTAATGGATCAACCTAATTTTTCACTTCTAGAGGTGGGTGTTCATGTGGATGGAATGTAATATTTGGTAAATCTATATGTATATGATATATCAATGCATTAACATTTGTTGACATAGTGGAAGAAGGAAAAATAATATTTTACAAGGCTTATTGAAGCATACCTTGGTAAATCAAAGTAGTTTGAAGCAAATCCCAAAGTGATACCTTGGTAGAAGTGACACGAAGTTGCTCGACAAGATCATACTCATTTGATTGCTTGGCTACAGATCTAGGTGTTTAAGGAATAATCAGTTGAGAAGGTGGTAAAGAAGTAGGTTGATTGAAATTTTGTTGATTCTTTCTATTATTATAAGTATGAGTTACATACTGTATTATAAGAAGAAGCTTTAAACTATGTAAACTTTGTATAAATATCTAGAGAATCACTATTAAATGGAACACCATGAATAAAATAAATTATTTTAGGAGAAGGAATATACAGAGTCACATAAATGATCGGTCTCTAGGCCTTTGAGGAGTGGTAGAGACTATGTTTACATTTACATATTCATTATTACTTGTAGATGAATTACTTGAAGAAATATTCTCAACATCTATCCTTGGGGGATCTAATGTGAGAGGAGATTCATCATTCACTATTTTTAGAAAGTCAACCCTAGTCAACAAGTCAATGTTTCCATCTTTAGAACCAAAAATCAACCAAAAAATTGAAAAATCAAATTAAAAATTAAAAAATCAAGCAAAAATTAGGAAAAGCATGGAAAAGCAAGGGAAAATCTGAGAAAATCAACCAAAAAGCATGAAGGAGCAATATGAAACTCAGAAAATTAGTCAAAAATCAGATGAAAAGCATGCAAAAATCAATGAAAAATCAAGAGGTTCATGACGACCAACATAAAATTCATGACTAAATCTGAAGTATGGCATTCAAAGTTGAAATCTAGAAGTCATGGAAGTTTGCCCAACATGCTAATGAATGAATGGAAAGACTTCAAGGAATTGCGCCCTTGCCTTAGTGAGAAGATGGCATGAAGTTTTGGAAGTTCGCCCAGCCTTGGATAAAGTATGTCAAACACCTCTAAAGTCCGCCTAGTCTTGGATAAAGTATGTCAAGACACCTCTAAAGTCCACCCAGCCTTAGGTTATGGATGGCATGCCTTCTCCAAAGTCTGCCCAAGCCTTGGCAAGACATTTGTGAAGTCCGCCTAGCACAAAGAAGGGGAAAATTGAAAATTTTGGCTAATTATTTGATGCCTTGGAAGAAAATTTTGAAATTTTTCCAAGTATGGAGGCCTAAGAAGAGGGAAAATGAAAATTTTGGCTAAGTATGTTAATGCTTTAGAAGGAGAAATTGTGAATTTTGGCTAAGTCAAATGTAAGGGAAGATGAAAAGTCCACCATGCCTTGATGAAAGATGGAATAAAGTTGTTGAAGTCTGCTTAGGCCATGGAAAGAATTTGATGAAATCTACCTAACATAAGTAGGGGAGAAAAGATTGAAAATTCGCCTAAGTATGGATGCCTAGAGAAAAATTGATGAAGTTGGCTAAGTGCACAGAGGAAAATGTACATGGCAAAGAGGCAAGAAAGTCTGCCCCTGGCTAAAAGGGTTGAAAATTTGTCTAAGTATCATGGAATTTTTCCTAAAGAAGACATCCAAACACATACCTTGCCCAGAGAAAATCGTCCAAGCAAGAGAAAAATTGATTTCAACATGAGAAATTGTGCCCGACACTAATTGAAGTCTGCCATGGCAGAAGAAATTGAGGATCTGGCGTAACATTTATTGATGAGATGGCTAAAATTTCAACTTGGCTAGACAAAAATTGAAATAAATTTGGAAAATAAACATTTAGCCAAAGAAAAAAAGAGAAAAATTAAAATAGCCATGGCTCCAAAAACGAACAGGTTGGAAATAAATTAAATATTTTAACATTTTAATAATTTATTTCCAATACTTAGAAATATAAAATGCCTTGGACAAAATAAAAATTTGCCAAAGATGTATTGGAAGAAAATAAATTATGCTGGAAAAGAGGAAATCCTTGAGCAAAATTAAATTCGCCATGAATTAAATTTTTTTAAAAATTGAATTTAATTAATGTTATTTTCAAAATTTTGAAAATCAAAGATAAACATCTAGCCATGGATTTTTTTTGAAAAAGAATAGAAACTTGCATGTTTGAAGAGAAGAAAACAAATCGAAATCGAGAGAAAAAGATGCAGTTGCTAAAATAAATTGAATTCTTCAGCGTTATAATGAGTTTCAGCAACTCATTTTTCACAGACTTAGCTGAAGAGAAGTTAATCTCTCGAAATTGTAAGAAAGTTGAGACACGATCGATTCTTCTATAGGCAAGATCGATTTTCTCAGAGGAAGGAATCATTTTATGCTGAAGAAGTAATTTTTTTCAAGGAAGCGAAGAATTTCTTGGCTGAAAGTCGAACTTCTCAGCAAGATTGGCGCACTTTGTCATTTGATTTTTGATTAAATTCTCAAAGTTTGAATCTGATTTGCAGCCAAAAGATTTTTCCTGAGGTTTGGAGTTCGATTGGATAAATTCATCAATTCTCCTTTTGTCTTTTTCATCCTGGCTAAGTTCTGGCTAAATTTGAATCAAATTCATTTACTTTCAACTTGCTTTTTTCGTAGAAATTTAATATTTTAATAAGATGAGAGTAAAATATTTGAATACAAGGCACAAGAATAAAATATATTTTAAAGTTTCTGTATTAATGTTAGTGTTTTTACTGCAGGTTAATGACCACGACAGGAGAATCGTCAAAGAAGGTGCTGATGAAGTTCACCAGTAATGGGGTACAATGAGAGTCAAAGATAAATTCAAAATGGAAAAATGTTGCAGACACTGATTTGGGACATGTAGACTTCGTAGAGTTCAAAAAGAGAGTATGTGGACATGCTAGATTACCAACACCGATTGCCAGACGAATGGTAAGGAATGGAATTTTCCAAGCAGCTAGATTCCTGCCTATAGTAGGTTGTGCCGAGTTAATGGTAGAGTGTGCCATCCATTACAATGCTCAGGAAAGAAAAATTGTTGCACCCAACAGAAGGACTTTGGCTCACCTTGGCAAGGTGGCGATACAAGAGGCATTTTGCATCCCAGCACATCACTGGACCATCTACAAAACCAAGGAGGATGCCAAGAGATTGTATGACACCCAGTTTGAATTGTGCACCACAAATGTTAATAAGGCATGGTTAGAAAAGCCTAGACCATCCACAAAGAAGATGCCTAAGAAGCCACACTAGATAGATTTTAAAGAGGACTATGGGGATATCATTCTAATGCTGAATAGGATAGCCGACAACCCACAAGGCATGTATTTTGAAATGTGGATGTATTATTTTATAGATGAAATCACTTCTGGCATGAAGATGTTCAACTGGTCCCAAATGATAAGTGACAATCTTCACGAGTAGCTGACCAATTTGGAAAAGACCAAGTCTTTTCATATGAGCTTGTACATTGTCTATTTTTTGGCCAAAACATATAAATACTCAAGATTGATTTGCAAAGGAAAAGTTGGCAATGTAGAAAATGAACTCAAGCCTTATGATTGCTACCCGCAACTTTAGCTAAGGGAGAAATCTCATTTTAGGTGGTTGCCCGATGCTTTCCTAATGTATATCACAAGAACACTTCAAGGAGGAATGCAGCAGAGGTTGAGTCACAAAGTAAAGAGTTTGATCAGTAGGTATGGATCCTGGTTTATCCAATTTCCAAAGTTTACATATGTCAGGATCTAGGGATTCACTGGAAATCCTTACAAGCTGCCTATCTATCCAACAAATCGGATGATTTTGCTTGAAGTCCTAAGGCAGCTGGAAGAGTATCAGAACATCCATAGGCCAAGTAAGAAGGTGACTATTACTTTCCCATTCTTTATTGGGAATATGTTAGAGTCTTGTCCATTAGCACAAGTAGTCGAAAGCGCCAGGCTAGAAATCTAGTGGTACCCATTCACAGCCTATAAGTCCAAGGCCAATTTTGACCTGCATCATCATATTCGGACCGTGGATGGGAGAAGATACAAACACAGAGTAGAATTAGAGGACTTTTGGGTGAATGTTGCTGATGAGTATGAAGTCAGGAGAAGATTATGTTCTAGAGTACCAGTGGAATTTATGAGGGCAACTGAACTTTGTCGGGTGCCCGATCAGTTGCAGGATGATGGAAATTATGTCCAATTGAGCTTCGATGAGAGCCGACCTCTTCCTTCCATGAAGTGGTCAGAGCCTGAGCATTCAGATTTGGCGACGTTGATGAGGCCAGTGATTAAGTACTCTCAGTGGTGGGTCGACCATCAAGTCCAAGAGTTGAGGAAAAAAAGAATAACACTCACGTATGATTTAC
Organism: Sequoia sempervirens; assembly: GCA_007258455.2. Taxonomy (NCBI): domain Eukaryota; kingdom Viridiplantae; phylum Streptophyta; class Pinopsida; order Cupressales; family Cupressaceae; genus Sequoia; species Sequoia sempervirens. The sequence continues at coordinate 256,455 of VDFB02022156.1, forward strand.
TAAGCGAGATAGAGTCATACTCCTCCAATTCTGGTGCATCCCATCAGGATGATTTAGTTGAGATTGGAGAGAAGAGGAAGGGTCATCTCACAATAATGGGTTGTACACTTTTTGGCCAAAGTTGACATTGAAATCAACATTTTCAGAGAAAACTTCACTTTCCGACACTTATAGTAGGTAAAGTATTAGGAATTTGAAAATGATGTAAACTAATGATTTGTGAGATTTTTTCTATAGATTTTAAATGTATTTTTTTAAAAAAAATTGAAATTAAATTGTAATTTTTTTGCGTCTCCTTTGATAACTAGTTTTTAATAGTAAACAACATTTTTAAAAAGTGGTGTGTACTTCGGCTCGCATAAATTTTTTTCTACAAAGGATAAAATTCTAATTCTTTTGAATTTAGGTTGGTAACACAAGTATCTAGTTCTTTCATTTTGTTTCACAACATTTTGTTGAATACTTTTCTTTTAATTAAGTTTTGAAGTCAAAACATTTATAATTTAGACATAGGTGCACTTCGGCTCGCATAACTTTTTTGGTATGTATTGAAATTCAATTTTTATTTTTTTGTTAGAACGAGGACATCAATACCTAGTGGATATATATTTTTCAAAAAAATTCCTCAAATTTACTATTTTTCCACAATGATTTTTCATCGAACTTGACATTCGGTGAAAAACCTATGTACAGTAAAACTAAAAAAAATATATAAAATAAAAACAAAATATATTAAATTTATAGTTGTTGGAAAGCACGTTTCGATCACTATAATCATCCAACTTGGTTTATCAAGTTGACTCCATTTGCACCTCCTTCCCAAGCTTTGATAGTCAAAAAAATGCATAAATTTTGAAATGGTGGAGGGGAAGGTGAAAAAAGTGGGTTCATTAGAACCCCCCTTATATGGTGCAAAAGGGGGTTCATTAGAAGGGAGGGGGGTTCATTAGAAGGGGGGAGGGTTCATTAGAAGGGGGGTGGTTCATTCGAACCCCCTTCATTAGAAGGGGTAAACCATTTTAAATTTTTTGATAAGCATTTCTAATTTTTCTTCGTTCAAAAAATTGTAACCCACTATTGTGGATTTACCCGGAAAGTAGTTGCAAGCATAGAGCCTGTCCAGAAAAGACAAAAGATGGAGCCATCTCGTTCCACGGTGTCTCAGAATTTTGATGAGTTGGTAGGACCATAAACGAATCCTTGACTGAAATGATGAGACCTTCTGTAGTTCAGGAAAAGGACAATGAACCGATCTAGCTGGATAACAATGAGCCCCCATCTCCTACGGGCACAAAAATATTGGGTTCAAATAATGAAGCGGAAGTCCAAAATGATGATTTCGAAGAGGGAATGATTTTCACCCTCAGAGGAGTCTTGGATATTCCAAATGAAGGGAACGTTCATGAGGAAGATAGTATTGAGCAGCCTACCATTCTAGATTGGCTGAAGGAGAGGATGAAAATTTAGGCACCAGTTGAGGTCCAAGAAGAAGATGATACTGTGGATTTCTTGGCAAGGTTAGAACAAGTTGCTACTAAGAAACCTGCCAAGAAATTTTCCACCATTCAGAGGGACGAAGCCGACAGCCATTTCATACATATCGCAGTACCAACAATGGATAAAGCAAAAGATGAGATCACTCCCTAGGAATATGTAATAACCACTATAGACCTTGGCCCAACAAGAAAAGGCCAAGAAGTGGAAGAACTAGACAATTTAATCTCAACTATCAAGGTGAGACTGGAAAAGGAAGTGGCGAAAAAGAAAGATTACAAAAGGGAGGTCGAGCACCTGAAGGAGTATATACGACATCTAACCCAACCACTCAATCAAGGTAATGCAGTAGCTCCTCCTCTTCTCAATTCCTCACAGGAGATGGCCAAGGATGTGGAAGAAGGTATGGTCACAACCAAGGAGGCTCAAGAATGGATGGTATGCAAGGGCACGGAAGCAGCTTCATTCATGGAGAGATTGACACTTTCCTACATAAAAACTTCTTCTTTCCTTTCCAGATTGGTTGACATGGCAGAAACTTGGGACAACCTCCCAGATATTCAGGAGAGGCTCATTCCATGCCTCAAGGTACTGAAGGGCATTTCAAAGGAAGAATTGGTTAAAGAAAAGGTGATTGTTGTGGGAGCAGCTTATGATTTTCACCATTGGTTTTGGGAAGTGACATTACAGAGAGAGATTCTACAGAAGGAAAAGGCAGATGGGCTCAAAGTTGAGGAGCAAGTTAAAGAAATCTGAGAGAAGATTTATATGATAGTTGCAGATGTGTTTGACAGAAAGATTGTCAGGGAAAATCACATGCAGCTAGAGAGGTTGAAGCATAAGGTTCAAGAAGTTTTCTTCTCTGCTACTAGACCAAATCTGAGACAAGATTTCACAAAAGAGGTGAATCTCTTGTCCATCTGAGATGATTTTGTGAGACAGGAAGCGGATTGGGAGAACACCTTCGCCAAATGTGCTGAGGATTTGGACGGGCTTGAATTCAGGATAAGCATGTCACCTCCAGTCACAATGGAGGAAGTCATCATGATCATGTCCAGATTCGTCGAGCACAATGTTGCCTAAGAAGATAGGGACGGCTTCCCTTGAAGATGGCACCAACTGCTTGTTCACTGTTTGATTACTGCTTGTTTACTGGTTGTTAACTAATGTTATTTTGGGCCACCCTAATTAGGGTTGAGTTGTATTAATCTTGGCCATTGATATTTTTTTAATCTTGGCCTTTCATTAGATCTTGAAAACTCTATTTAAACTTGTGATCTCTCACTTTCATTTGTGTGGAGACAGTGTATGAAATTGTTGCATTAAGACTATTTTCGACAATAAAAGCTCTTATGCATGATATTCTTTGAACCAATTTTATTGTCAAGTAGTGAGCAAGGTTGCATAAATTATTCTACCATAGATTAGAATTAGATTACAATTAAGTAGAATTTTCTTTGAATGTTTGTTAAGTGAATGCAAGATTGATCGTATAGATTAAATGGTGAAATATTGCTCATACTTTCTTCAGATGGATGATTTTCATTTGATGCATAAAGTTAGCCTGAGCTTGTGATTGTGGATGCTTAACTTCAGTCTTATTCAAGGCTTGAAAATTATAATCACACCCTTTGAAGATTGCACCCACTTTGCGTAGTTTTCCCAGGGAGGCGAAACAAAGTTTGGTTACTCATTTCACTTGATCTTTATTGTCTCTCAAATTCCTAACTAGGCGTAGATTAGATTCTCTAAACCCTTATCTTTTTGCACTTTTTTTTTGAGATCCAAACCATAAGTCCAAACCGTAAGTCCCAATTGAAGAAGCTTTTAATGATAAATTCGTCTAAGTCTTGAACTTGTAAGGAATTCTCAAACATAAGTCCCTTTGTGTATTACCAGAAAATCACAACACCCATTGAGCTTATCTACATGTCAAGACCCGATGAAATAAACCTTGGAGTCACCATATGATCTTCTTGCAATCTTAGCATACGCGGTGACTTTTTCAAGAGAGGATAGAGTGTCTTTGGACATTCTATTCTAAAGTGTTCAGTGGATGATAAAACATACACCAACAGGCCGAAACCTAAAGCTCTTAGAAGAAAAAGGGGAAGGAAGGGAGTGATGGAAAAATGAAGAAGGCATGCAAGGAAAGCAAGTAAGAGACAACCCAAAACTCAAAATTTTGGAACTTAGCAAAGTTTTGGAAACCTTCAAGGAAAATTCATGCAAGATGGCCCATGGGGAATCTCTCAGATTAGATATTAGTGATGGGTCATCTAAGGGTGGCATGAAATGACAACAGGCCTCTCACAGTGTTCAGGGGCAACACCCTTGGCATGTTCCTTGTTGTGATACAAGGCGAGGTCGAGGAGTAGAGCCCCTCATCAACAAACACAAATTAAGGCCTTCAAAACCCTAGAAACCTTCATGGAGAATGTCATTTTCATAGTTTTATCACTTATTTTTTGCAACACCTAGAAGTCCTTGGGATGGTTGGGAGACTCCTCAAAGTCTCCTGAACATCTTGGGGACATCTTAGAGTCCCCAAACCAGGGGGCATCCCAAAAATTTCCTTGAGACTTGAGTGGAAGAGGTGGGATGGTAGGGGGACATCTTCTCCAAGTCCCCACATCTTGAGGATGTCCTTGTTCTATTCGAGAAATGTGGGGATTTGGGGGGGACGTATCCCCATGGAACATTGTAATTTATAAAGACAAGGTGCCAAAAAATAGTTACAAACCAATGGGTTATATGCAAAATCTAGAATCTATGGCCAAGATTCTAGGCATATTCTACACAAATATCCATTTAGTTGATGCAACTAGAGCTTGGGATGCAACAAAAATCATTCATCTTCATCATCCATATCTATTATGATACTTTTCTCTTGTTTTGCTTCTCTTCTCTTGTAATCTCCGTAAGCAATCAATACTTTTGTTATAGCTTCCCTATCTTGTTCCTGCATGAAATTCCATTTGAAATGTTGTGTTCCAAAAGCATAATTTTTTTTTTTGGAATATTCCATATTCCTATTATAGGCGTTTTTCTTATATTCCATGATAAAATTATCCATCATTTACTCATGGCTTCTATGTTGAAGTCCTTGGCCTTTTGATTAAGTTTGTCAAGGGTGAACTTTTTGAAAATTTCTTGAACCTTATTGATGTTTTCAATTTCGTAAGGAAGTACTATCAACTCTTGTAATGTCCCCTTTTTGGGATAACCCTAAATCTGCCCTAATTTATCAATTCCAAGTGATTACCTTGGTTTTGGGGATGTTTATAGAACGGGTAGAATCCTCCAAAACAAAGTTAGAGAATATTTACAAGGCAATATTAATTAGCATGCATGTAAGGAAATCAAAGAGAACATGGTTAGGGATACAACTACCTGTTGACTTGCAAATATGTTATGTAGAAATTTATAAAATAAGACAACATCATTTTATAAGCATGTTGAATCTTCTTTGGATTTTCCTAATTCATTCTTCCTTGAGCATGATGGTTTGATAGGGTGCCCAAGAAACCCTAGGCCCAAGAGAAATATGCCCCTTTTGGCCCCATGTGGCCCTTGCCATCCATATGGGGTGGTATGCCTAGTGTTCTACCGTCGTTCCCTTGTACTAGAGCCACCATTGCTCAATCATATTGAGAGGTTGAGGATGCAACTACAATAGGGTGTCTTGGATAGTCATTTCCTCTAAGCCCAAGAGCAGTACACCCCTCTTGGCCCATGTGTCCCTTGCCATCTGTTGGTGTACATTTTATCATCCACCAAACACAGAATAAAATGTCCAAAGAAACTCTATCCTCTCCTGAACAAATCACCACGTATGCTAAGATTGCGAGAAGATCATATGGTGACTCCAAGGTTTCTTTTGTCAAGTCTTGACATGTAGATAAGCTCAATGGGCATTGTGATTGCTGGTAATACACAAGGGGACTTACGCTAGGCAATTTCTTACAAGTTTGGGACTTAGACGGATTTATCATTAAAGGATTCTTCGGTTAGGACTTTCAGATTAGATCTCAAAAAAAGTTTAAAAAGATAAGGGTTTAGAGAATCTATTCTATGCCTAGGAATTTGAGAGACAATAAAGATCAAGTGAAACGAGTAACCACCCTATGTTTCGCCTCCCTGGGACAACTATGCAAAGTGGGTACAATCTTCAAAGGGTGTGATTATAATTTTCAAGCCTTGAATAAGACCAAAGTCAAGCATCCATAATCACAAGCTCAAGCTAACTTTACGCATCGAATGAAAATCATCCATCTGGAGAAAGTATGAGCAATATTTCACCATTTAATCTATACGATCAATCTCGCATTCACTTAACAAACATTCAAAAAAAATTATAATTAATTGTAATCTAATTCTAATCTATGGTAGAAGAAGTTATGCAACCTTGCTCACTACTTGACAATAAAATTGATTCAAAGAAAATCATGCATAGGAGCTTTTATTATCAGAAATAGTCTTAATGCAACAATTTCATACACTGTCTCCACACAAATGAAAGTGAGAGATCACAAGTTTAAATAGAGTTTTCAAGATCAAATGAAAGGCCAAGATTAAAATAACATCAATGATGAAGATTAATACAACTCAACCCTAATTAGGGTTCCCCAAAATAACATTAGTTAACAACCAGTAAACAAGCAGTAACAAGCAGTTGGGGCTATCTTCAAGGGAAGGCATCCCTATCTTCTTGGGTGGCATTGTGCTTGACGAATCTGGACATGATCGTGATGACTTCCTCCATCGTGACTGGCGACAGCATGCTTATCCTAAATTCAAGTCCGTCCAAATCCTCAGCACATCTGGCGAAGGTGTTCTCCCAATCTGCCTCTTGTCTCACAAAATCATCTCGGATGGACAAGAGGTTCACCACTTTTTTGAAATCCTACCTCAGAATTGGTGCAGTAGTAGAGAAGAAAACTTCCTGAACCTTATGCTTCAACCTTTCCAGCTGCATGTTGTTTTCCCTAAAAATCTCTTTGTTAAACACATTTGCAGCTATCATATAAATCTTCTCTCAGATTTCTTTAACTTTCTCCTCAACTCTAAGCCCATTTGCCTTTTCCTTCTCTAGTATCTCTCTACGTATTGTTACTATCCAAAACCAATGAAGAAAACCGTAAGCAGCTCCCACAACAATCACCTTTCCTTTGACCAATTCTTCCTTTGAAACGCCCTTCAGTACCTTGAGGCATGGAATGAGCCTCTCCTGAATATTTGGGAGGTTGTCCCAAGTTTCTGCCATGTTAGCCAATCTGGAAAGGAAAGAAGAAGTTTGTTCGTAGGCCAGTGTCAATCTCTCCATGAACGAAGCCACTTCTATGCCCTTGCTTGCCATCCATTCCTGGGCCTCGTTGGCCGTGACCATACCTTCTTCCACGTCCTTGGCCATCTCCTGCGATGAATTGAGAAGAGGAGGAGCTACTACATCACCCTAATTGAGTGGTTGGGTTAGATGTTGTATATACTCCTTCAGGCGCTCGACCTCCCTTTTGTACTCTTTCTTTTTTGCCACTTCCTTTTCCAATATTGCCTTGATAGTTGAGACAAAATTGTCTAGTTCTTCCACTTCTGGACTTTTGTTGTTGGGCCAAGGTCTATAGTGGTTATGGCGTATTCCTGGGGAGTGATCTCATCTTGTGATTTATCCACTATTGGTACTGTGATATGTATGGAATGACCATTGGCTTCATCCCTCTAAATGGTGGAAATTTTTTTGGCAGGTTTCTTAGTAGCAACTTGTTCTAACCTTGCCAAGAAATCCATAGTATCGTCTTCTTCTTGGACCTCAACTGGTGCTTGAATTTTCATCCTCTCCTTCAGCCAATCCAGAATGGTAGGCCATTCGATATTATCTTCCTCCTGAACGTTCCCTTCATTTGGAATATCCAAGACTCCTCTGAGGGTGGAAATCATTCCCTCTTCGAAATCATCATTTTGGACTTCCACTTCATTATCTGAACCCAGTATTTCTATGCTCGTAGGAGATGGGGGCTCATCGTTATCCAACTGGATTGGTTCATTGCCCTTTTCCTAAATCATAGAAGGTCTCATCATCTCGGCCAAGGATTCATCTGCGGTAGCTACCAACTCATCAATGTTTCTCAACACTACAGAACGAGATGGCTCCATCTTCTGTCTTTGGTGGACAGGCTCTATGCTTGCAACTACTTCTTTCCTCTTCTCGCCAATCTCAACTAAATCATCATGATGGGATGCGCCGACATTGGAGGAGTATGACTCTGTCTCGCTTAGTAAATCATACGTGAGCGTCACTCTTTTCTACCTCAACTCCTGGACCTGATGGTTGACCCACCACTAAGAGTACTTAAGCACTGGCCTCATCAATGTCGCCAAATCTGAATGCTCAAGCTCTGACCACTTCACAGAAAGAAGAGGTTGACTCTCCTCAAAACACGGTTGGACATAATTTCCATAATCCTGCAACTGATCAGGCACCCAGAAAAGTTCGGTTGCCCTCATAAAGTCCACTGGCATTCTAGACCATAATCTTCTCCTGACTTCATACTCATCAGTAGCATTCGCCCAGAAGTCCTCCAATTCCACTCTATCTTTGTATCTCCTCCCATCCATGGTTTGAATATGATGATGCGGGTCAAAATTGGCCCTGGACTTATAGGCTGCGAACGGGGTGTGTGCAAGAAGTTGAGTCCACTTTTTGGCCAAAAAGTTGAAGTGTTTTCCCTGATTTTCAGAATTTGACACATTTGACCTTAAAATTTGAAGCACTTAGAGATGGAATCTTCAAAAAAGTCACTAATCATAAAATGTAGTACTTGGAGTCTAGTTTCCAAATATGTAATTTATTTCAATACCCAAATTGTAAAAATTGAGTTTCAATAGGCGTTTCTAAAAACCACAGTTTAAAAGTCATTTTTTTATACCATACCATGCACGTGTATGACATCCATATTTTGACCTAAATTATCATTTTTTCTAAATCCTTTTGGGAAAATATTTGTGACTCACTAAATCTTGTTTTCAATATTTTTTATAATTTTTTATTGAATATTTTTTTTATTAAATATTTATTAGGCATATTTGTCATTTTGAAAAATCATCGTGTACGACACGCATAAGATGACCTAAAATTATCATTTTTTGATTTTTTTTTAACTGAAAATAATTGTCTGAACTTTGTTCTCATGCAATTCGTTCGTCAAAATGTTATGTTGATGAAAAGTTATTAAAATACTAAAAAAACTTGATAATTCAAGTTTATGGACTAGTTTCATTAGAAATTAATTGAAAAATAGAAAAAATAATCAAATTATTAAAAAAATTACATATTTGGAATCAACACTGTCTCATCTATAATGGGTTTTAATTTCGTAAAAAAATCCAAAATAGGTCTTCAAACATATGTCCAAAGTCATTATTTTCCTGTGACATTACAGGACCTTCAAGGTCAGGTCAAACCAGTCCAAAGCTTAGGTTCAGGTCCCCAAGCCCGAACCAAAAACAAGCCAAAAACCTAAAAAATTCATAATTTAAAAATGGGATCCCGTTTCATAAAAACCATTTTTTATGGTTCTATGAAACGAGATCCGTTTGTAATTCTTCCAAAAACGAAAATTTCCAAAAATGGAAAGTTTTCAAAACGGGATCCCGTTTTGAAAACTTTCCGAAAATGGAAATTTTTCAAAAATTGGAAGTTTCCATTTTCAGAAATTTTTCAACATGGGATCTCATTTTAAAAACTTTCCATTTTTGGAAAATTTTCAAAACAGAATCCCGTTTGAAAATTTTCCAAAATGAAAATTTTCAAAACCGGATCCCGCTTCCAAAACTAGGATCCGTTTCCAAAAACGGGATCCCATTTTTTAAATTTAGGCTCGGGATCCCAAAGCTAAACATGATCCCGCTTTTTAAAAATGGGATCCCATTTTTTTGCAAGCCGAATTCATTTTTTTGCCTAAGGCAAAAAATTCCACGTTTTGTGGACTCAACTTTGTGCACTTACCCAATGGGTACCATTGGATTTCTAGCCTGGCACTCTCGACTGCTTGTGCTAATGGAAAAGACTCTAACATATTCCCAATAAAGAATGGGAAAGTAATAGCCACCTTCTTACTTGGCCTATGGATGTTCTGATACTCTTCCAGTTGCCTCAGGACTTCAAGCAAAATCATCCGATTTGTTGGATAGATAGGCAGTTTGTAAGGATTTCCAGTGAATCCCTGGATCTTGACATATGTAAACTTTGGAAATTGGATAAACCAGGATCCTTACCTACTGATCAAACTCTTTGTTTTGTGACTCAACCTCTGTTGCGTTCCTCCTTGAAGTGTTCTTGTGATATACATTAGGAAAGCATCGTGCAACCGCTTGAAATGAGATTTCTCCCTTAGCTAAAGTTGCGGGTAGCAATCATAAGACTGGAGTTCATTTTCTCCATTGCCAACTTTGCCTTTGCAAATCAGTCTTGAGTCTTTATATGTTTTGGCCAACAAATAGACAATGTACGAGATCATATGAAAAGACTTGGTCTTTTCCAAATTGGTCAGCTGCTCTTGAAGATTGTCGCTTATTATTCAGGACGAGTTGAACATCTTCACGTCGGAAGTGATTTCATCTACAAAATAGTACATCCATGTCTCAAAATATACACCTTGTGGGTTGCCGGCTATCCTGTTCATCATCAAAATGATATCCCCATAGTCCTCTTTAGAATCTGTCTGACATGGCTTCTTAGGCATCTTCTTTGTGGATGGTCTAGGCTTCTTTAGCCATGCCTTATTAACATTTGTGGCGCACAATTCAGACTGGTTGTCATACAATCTCTTGGCGTCCTCCTTGATTTTGTAGATGGTATTGGGATGTGTTGGGATGCCGAATGCCTCTTGTATTGCCACTTCACTAAGGTGAGTCAAAACCCTTCCATCAGGTGCCACAATTGGTCTTTCCTGAGTATTGTAATGGATGGCACATTCTACCATTAACTCGACATAGTCTACTGCAAGCGGGAATTCGACTCTTGAAAAATTCCATTTCTCACCATTCATCTGGCAATCGGTGTTGGCAGTCCAGCATGTCCATATACTCTCTTCTTGAACTCCACGAAGTCTACATGTCCCAGATCAGTGTCCGCAACATTTTTCCATTTTGAATTTATCTTTGACTCTCGCTATACCCCCCTTACTAGCGAACTTCATCGGCACCTTCTTTGATGATTCTCCTGCCGTGGTCATTAACCTGTAGTAAAAATACTAACATTAATATGGAGACTTTAAAATATATTTTATTCTTGTGCCTTGTATTCAAAATTTTTACTTTCAGCTTATTAAAATATTAAATTTCTACGAAAAAGCAAGCTGAAAGTAAATGAATTTAATTGAAATTTAGCCAGAACTTAGCTAGGATGAAAAAGACAGAAGGAGAATTGATGATTTTATCCAATTGAACTCCAAACCTCAGGAAAAAACTTCTGATTGTGAATCAGATTCAAATATTAAGAATTGAATCAAAAATCAAATGTCAAAGTGCACCAGTCTTGCTGAGAAGTTTGACTTTCAGCCAAGAACTTCTTCACTTCTACAAAAAAATTATTTCTTCAACAATAAAATTATTCCTTCCTCTGAGAAAATTGATCTTGCCTGCAGAAGAATTGGTCGTGTCTCAACTTTCTTACAATTTTGAGAGATTAACTTCTCTTCAGCCGAGTCTATGAAAAATGAGTTGCTGAAACTCATTATAATGCTGAAGAATTCAATTTGTTTTAGAAACTGCCTCTTTTTCTCTCGATTTCGATTAGTTTTCTCTTCTTCAATCAGACAAGTTTCCATTCTTTTTCGAAAAAAACTCCATGGCGAGCTTATCTAGGCAAATCCCTTTGATTTTCCAAAATTTGATTTTTTGCTAGATGTTTATCTTTGATTTTTGAAATTTTGGAAAAAAAACATTAAATGTCCAATTAAATTCGATTTTTTTTTCAAGTTTTAATTCATGGCGAATTTAATTTTGCTCATGGATTTTTCTCTTTTGGATGTCTTTTTTAGGCAAAATTCCATAATACTTAGACAAATTTTCATCCCTTTTAGCCAGGGGTGGACTTTCTTTCCTCTTTGCCATGTACATTTTCCTTTGTGCACTTAGCCAACCTCATAAATTTTGTCCTAGGCATCCATACTTAGGCGAATTTTCAACCTTTTCTCCCCTTCTTATGTTAAGCGGATTTCATCAAATTCTTTCCATGGCCTAGGTGAACTTCATCAAGTTCTTTGCATCTTCCATCAAGGCATGGCTGACATTTCATCTTCCTTGACATTTGTCTTTCTTCTCATACTTAGCCAAAATTTGCAATTTCTCCTTCTAAAGCATTAAAATACTTAGCCAAATTTTGCATTTTCCCTTCTTATGTTAGGTGGACTTCATCAAATTCTTTCCATGGCCTAGGCAAACTTCATCAAGTTCTTTCCATCTTCCATCAAGGCATGGCGAACTTTTCATCTTCCTTGACATTTGTCTTTCTTCTCATACTTAGCCAAAATTTGCAATTTCTCCTTCTAAAGCATTAAAATACTTAGCCAAATTTTGCATTTTCCCTCTTCTTAGGCCTCCATACTTAGAAAAAATTTGAATTTTTCTTCCAAGGCATCAAATACTTAGCCAAATTTTTCAATTTTCCCCTTCTTTGTGTTAGGCGGAATTCACAAATGTCTTGCCAAGGCTTGGGTAGACTTTGAATTCTAAGGCATGCCATCCATCACCTAAGGTTGGGCGGACTTTAGAGGTGTCTTGCCATTTGATGGCAGACTTCTAAACCTTCTACCTTCTTGCCATTGCCTTGTCCAAGGTATGGTGGAATTTCTTGCTCTCATGCCATGTCCCTCAAATTAAGGGAAGACTTCCAAAAGTCTTTGCCACTCTTCTTGATGGTGAACATTTCCTTTCCAACTTCCCTTCTTTCTAGGGCAGACTTTGTTAATGGTTGGACATTCTCTATTGCAAGGGTGAATTTCTTGAGACTTAGGAAAATTTACCTCATGATTCCATGCCTTTGGGTTGATTTTCTCATGATTTTTAACTGATTTTTCCAGATTTTTCCCTTGCTTTTCCATGCTTTTCCTGATTTTTGCTTGATTTTTCAATTTTTACTTTGATTTTTCAAATTTTTGGTTGATTTTTGGTTCTAAAAATGGAAATGTTGACTAGATTGACCAAGGTTGACTTTCTAAAAATAGAAAATGCAAAATCCCTAAAAAATAGGGAACCTATTTGGTCCAAAAATGTCAAAAATGAAAAAGCGAAAAACCAAAAAAACAGATTCCCTAAAAAGTAGGAAGTGTTAGAATTGGCCCAAAGCACAGGCGATCCTCATCTCTCAGACCTTCTGAACCCTTCCATGACGCTTACGCACTGATTCAGGCATGGATAATCAACTTGGCTTGAATGACTCTCAAAAGACTGATTTGAAACTCTAAAAAATGATGACCTCATGAAACCGTTGTGCGGAGGAAAAACCCTAAAAAATAGCAAACTACTGGTGGTCCCCATTTGTAATGGGGCGATGTGTGAAAAGGTCACAACACCATCCATATGGGTGGTGTACTTAGAGGGTGACCCACACGCTATTTTCCCTCCTCGTAGGCCTTCAACTTCCCTATCATGGCTAGTTGTTTATAGTCTGGTAAATTTCATATGATCAAACATTATAAATGCCTTATCTATTTAAGCTATCCATAACTACCAATATCCATAATGCGTTGTGGAGCTCTATTCATAATAGGACTTGGATGAGACACATGATAAGTCCGCCCGAAGCTATCCATTTAAGCCTAAGGGCACGAGCATCCGAACAAGACAACCCACCCCTTGGCCCCGAACGGCAGAAATGTCCAAACTAAGACAATTCCACCCTTGGAGTGGTGTGCTTAGTGGAATAAACTTGTATATGCTTTTCCTATCCATGTTGTCTTATCCATCCTCCTTATGATTGAGACTCCTTGAATCCATCTAACAATCAATTATAGTTTGGCTTGGTAGGGAAATCTTGAAAGGGGTGCTTGTAAACTACTCAACCCATCTAAACCCAAGAGCACAAGCGTCCGACCAAGACAACCCACCTTTTGGCCCCAAGTGGCAGGAACATCCAATCAAGACAATTCCACCCTCAAAGTGGCGTACTTAGCATGGGAGGCCTATAAACAACATCCTCCTAACTTGCTCCCTTCAACCTTACATTTGATTGATCATAAATGTATATACATTCTATTCATTTACATAAAAGAGTCATGATTACCTATAAGGTTTAATAATTGCTACAAACATTATTATTGCATAATCGTGTGTATATATATATATATTTCATATAAATATATATGTGTAACTGCAGACCGTAGTTATGATAAGCCTACCATAGGACTAATAAATATAAATAACAAGAATACATTGGTATGCCATAAATATCAATGGCCAAATATATACTTATGTTCAATAACTATGAAATGACATACCACAATCTGCATAAATAATAAGTTAACCTTCTATAAATGATTCGCTGGTCTCTGCTCAGAATATATTTGTCTATTATTTAAATTTATAAATTATTTACTTGTTATTTAAATTTATAACTTACTTATTCTTTTAAGTCCATAAAGCATTTACTTACCTTATTGCTGCTTGGCCTGCCCGTGCTTCTCCTCTCCCAGCCAAATGGTGCAGAAGACCCTCTTCTTCAGCCAGCATTCATATATGCTGAGGACTTATTCTTCTTTTCTCTATATCTCTGATTCCTTCCTCTCAGATTGCTGACTGTTATTCTTCAGAATATATTCTTTTCCTTTCTTATTGGATGCCCAATTGTTTGGCTTGGTCTCTTCTTTTATAGATCGATGCCTATCCCTTTGTCTAGACGTGACTTATGAAGTCGCTGCCTCTTGCTGTAGTCGCCGCTGTTCATGAATCGGTATTTTATTTTATTTGTTATTTGTTTATTTTATATTTAATATTCAGTCTATGAATTGGATTTGGTTTATTTGATAGTTAATGACATTTATATTTGATAATTAATAACATTTATAATTATGACATAATCTTTGTCAGAATTAATATAGTGTCAATAATTGTGTTTATTTTAATAATAATAATTATAATTATAATATTATCATTGGATAATTATAATTATGAAGATTATTTGATAATTGTGATTATAAAGATATTTTAGATTATATTCATTATATTATTTTTGATATTTTATTTATTTGTATTTTTATTATTTCATATTCTAATATTAAAGTATGATAGTTATTATCTTATTTCAATTTTTGGGGGGATATGACTGTTGAATTTTAAAACAGCAGAGAACAATGGAAGAAATTGCAGCAAAAGGAAATTAAACAAAATACAAAGAAAGACAGATTTTGAACGTGGTTCACCAGAATGGCTACATCCACATTGTGCAGGGGATTGCACTCTATATTCATCTCTGTGTATTTTACATACAACATTCTCAGCCATTGTATAGCATGAAGCTAATTACATCTTCTTCGAGGAAGATTCTTAATGTAAGTCATGCATAGACATGCACAACAGGGGCAGACTGCAATATGCCAAATATAGGCAGCAATTACAAATTATAATATTCCTGACAAATGTCAGACTTGGCTTCACACACAGCCAACAATCTCCCACTTGAAGACAAGTCATACCAGAAAACAAGAATGCTCAGAGATATCCCCCACAATAGGCTAAGATCATTTCTTCAAAATGCTAAGAGAAGCTCTACAGAATTCGAACTTCTCCCAAGTTACAACCTTTGTCAGAGCATTTGCCGGATTCAATTTCGTGTCAATTTTATGTAGCTGCAACTTGCCTTCATCAAGAACATGGCGAATATAGTGATACCTCAGCTCTATATGATTGGTGCGACTATGAAATGCAGAATTTTTGGCCAAATGAATGGCACTATTACTGTCACAAAACAAAGGAAAACCAAATTGCTTACACCATAGTTCACCCAGCAGCCGTTGTAATCAGATGATTTCCTTGGCTCCTTCAGTTAGAGCCATGTATTCAGCCTCTATTGAAGAGAGAGCAACCGTTTGTTGCAAATGAGACACCCAGCTGATTGGTGCTCCAGCAAAAGTAAAAACATAACCAGTAGTAGACCGCCTCTTATCCAAATCTCCAGCCATGTCCGAATCAGTATAACCATGAAGTTGTGTATGCTTTCATCCAAAACATAAAACATAATTAGCAGTCCCTTTTAAATAACGAAGAATCCACTGAACAACATGCCAATGTGTCTTACCCGGATTACTCATAAATATGCTCACAACTCCCAGTGCACGAGCAATATCTGGTCTAGTGCAAATCATAGCGTACATGAGGCTGCCAACTGCAGAAGAATATGGAATGTTTTTCATGGATTCTTGCTCCTCTCGAGTTTTTGGACACATGGTTGATGATAGATGGAAGTGATCAGCCAACGGTATGCTGACAGGCTTAGCATTTGACATGTTAAACTTATCCAAAATTTTATAAATGTATTTCTCTTGAGACAATTTAAGTTCTCTTTTATTTCGATCTCTGATTATATTCATGCCAAGAATCTTCTATGCTGCCCCTAAATCTTTCATGGCAAAATGAAGAGCTAAAAGATGCTTCAATTCATTCACAATCCGCATACTAGTGCCAGCAACCAACATATTATCAACATAGAGTAAAAGAATAACAAACTCAGCAGTAGGAAGCCTCTTATAGTAAACACACGGATCTGATTCACAACGAACAAACTGTTGTTGAGTCATGAAGCTATCAAATTTCAAGTACCACTGCCTTGGGGCTTGCTTAAGCCCATACAAACTCCGTTTCAATCTGCAACACAAATGCTCTTGACCTTTTTTTACAAAACCTTCAGGCTGCTCCATGTACAGTTCCTCCTCAATATCACCATGAAGAAACGCTGCTTTGACATCAAGTTGCTCAAGCTCGAGATCCCAAGCAGCTGCCATGCCTAAAACAAGACGAATTGTTTGCATTTTTACAACTGGTGAAAAAATTTCATTAAAATCAATACCTTGTTGCTGAGCAAAACCTTTCACCACTAATCTGGCCCTGTATCTTTGACGTCCTCCATCTTCCTCTTTTACGTGGTAAACCCATTTGTTTTTCAAAGGCTTTCGATTTGGTGGAAAAGGAACCAAATCCCAAGTATTATTTACTCTCAAAGACTCCATCTCTTCTATCATTACATCCATCCACTTCACAAAATCTGTAGATTTACAAGCCTGTTTAAATGTTGCAGGCTCTGCTTCACCACAAAGCAGTAATTCATAATTGTCAGAAAACAATAACTCATAATCATCATATTTTTCTAGTTTTTTTCTCTCCTGGGTAGATCTGCTGAGTTGTGGACCCATTTTTTGTTGCAAATTACCCTGTTGTTTTGCGTGTTCTTCAGTACCCAGCCCCTGTTGTGCATTTTCTATATTATGCTCTAAATTAATAGGAATTGTATTCTCTTGTTGCTGCAAAGGGCAATCAATGGCTGGCTGTGCATCAAGTGAAGGGCCCATATTATAGTCAAAGGGCTGCAAATTGATTGTTGAAGGCAGTGTTCTAGTGAAAGGAGGTTGTGCAACATCCAATAAAGGCTGCGAATGACCAATTGGAGGTTGCGTGGGCATTTGGGGAGGCTGCAACAAAAGATTAGGAGGCAGCAAACCAATATGGAGGGGTTGCGTTGGATTTTCCTGCCCAACATGACACGTGGGACCTCCCAAAAGGGGCTGCGACTAGTTTGGGGAAGGCAGCGCCTCATTCACAAGAGGCTATGTAGGATTCTCTAGAGGCAGCGATGACTTTTTTGCTGGCTGCATTTGACTTTGAAGAGAGTGTGCAGGAATTAAAGAGGGAGGTGATTCCCCCAAAGGAAGTTGTGTAGACTGAAATAAAGGCGGCAATTGAACTTGTGAGCCAATGGTTGAGGGAAGAGAGCTTAAAGTAGCTGATTGTGAAGAAATTACGAGAGGCTGGGAGAATGAAACAAAAGTTGTCCTAGTTGGTTTGTTATTTTCAAACAAATCAACATTAATAAATTCAGGTGGAGAGGAACTTTGTTTTTGCAAACCTGGGAAATTGTGCTCATTAAATACAACATCATGGCTGCGAACAATTTTCTTTGCAATGGGATCCTACAGCCAGAAACCAAACTGATCCTCTCCATAGCCGAGAAAAATACACCTCTTTGATTTGAAATCAAGCTTCGTCCTATGCTCCTTTGGAATATGCACGAATGTTTCACAGCCAAACACCCGCAAATGGTGATATGAAATCCTTTTTCTAGTCCACCTCTCCTCTGAAATATCAAAGTCCACTCGAGAGGAGGGAGCTCGATTGATCAAATAAACTACAGTGTTACATGCCTCTGCCCAAAACTCTTTTCCTAAACCAACGTTGGAGAGCATGCACCGAGCTCTCTCTAAAATAGTTCGATTCAGCCTCTCGGCTGCACCATTCTCCTGTGGTGTGAATGGTACCACTTTGATTCTTTGAATTCCATTGTCTGCACAAAACATGTCAAACTCCGAAGAGCAAAACTCGCCCCCATTGTCAGTTTTGAGACATTTAATCTTAGTTCCAACTTGATTTTCAACAAGAGCTTTGAGAGCTTTAAATTTTAAAAAAACTTCCGATTTCTTATTCAACATATAAATCCAAGTTTTGCGTGTGCAGTCATCAAGAAAAGTCAAAAAATAATTTGCACCTCTAAATGATGTTACCTCTGTAGGACCAAAGACATCAGAATGCACAAGTTCCAATGGAGTGGTTTTAGTTTCATTGCCCGTCTTCAAAAAACTACTCCGGCTCTGTTTTCCATAAAGGCAATGTTCACACAAATCCAAAGCAATGGATTTTAGGCTTGGAAGTTCTCCTCGTTGCAGCATAACTTCTAATCCTTTCTTGCTCATATGCCCGAGCCTTTTGTGCTAGATTTCAGAACCATTATCTACAACTGTCAAAGCTGCTCCCACTGCATCGTTGCATTCTAAAACAGACAAGCTTCCCAATTTCTTTCCCTTAGCAAGCACCAACACACCTTTTGTTACTTTCCAAAAATCTAAACCGAAATTAACATTGAACCCTTGAGCATACAACTGACCTACATAAATCAAATTTCTTTGGAGGGTAGGAACATGCCTCACGTCCTTCAATAACCATTTATTACCATTCCTCAAGGACAATAACACATCTCCCTTGCCTACAATATCACATTCCTTGTTATCTCCTAGAAAAACTTTACCAAACATACCTTCCTGATAATTGATAAAAGCACTCCAACATGGAGTAGCATGAAATGAAGTGCCAGAGTCAAGTACCCATGAAGCTGCAGTTGTATCACCTGTTGAGAGAATCAGAACACCACCATCAACAACATTAACTTCACTGTGACTCACCTTTTCTTGAGCCTTTTTGTAGTTCCAACAATTTTTCTTTGCATGTCCTGGTTTTCCACAAAACCAACAAGCACCAGGCCGTCCTCTAGACTTCGATCGTTTCATTGATTTTGACGTTCGACGATCTCTATTTCTTCCTCGTTCTTGACTTCTCCCTCTATTGTCGGTGCTTACAGTGGTTAGGGCATCGCCGGAAGAAGGGTCTTGATGTTTTCTTCTCATATCTTCGCTGAGAAGAGTGGCTGCAACATCATCAAACTTTAACTCACTTTTGGCAGCCACCGAAGTGCTTACTGCCATTACTACACCTTCCCAACTATTCGGTAAGGAACATAATAATAAAATAGCCTTAATCTCATCATCCAGGTTAAAACCCACAGAAATTAACTGAGTGACTAATGTATTGAACTCATTTAAATGATTTGACATAATACCCCCTTCTCGCATTTTCAAGTTATACAATTTCTTCATAATAAATACCTTATTTGAAGCTGATGCAATCTCATATAGTGAAGATAATTTGTCCCATAGCTCCTTCGTAGTCTTCTCAGCTGAGACATTAAAGAGCACATTGCTGGACAGTGATAAGAAAATAGTTGCACGAGCTTTCTGATCCACCTTTTCCCAATCTTCATCTGACATAGAGCCCTTTCCTTTCGTTTTTCCAAGCAAAGCAGGTGTGAGGTCTTGCTTGATCAATAATGACTCCATTTGAACTTTCCATAGTCCAAAGTTCTGACCTGCAAATCTCTCTATCTTCCATTTTTCTGGATCATCCATGACTCTAGAAATTCTTTATCGATTTCTCAATGAACCAAGTCTGCAATGAGCTTTTTCACCAAGCTCTGATACCAATTGTTGAATTTTAAAACAGCAGAAAACAATGGAAGAAATTGCAGCAAAAGGAAATTAAACAAAACACAAAGAAAGACAGATTTTTAATGTGGTTCACTAGAATGGCTACATCCACATTGTGCAGGGGATTGCACTCTATATTCATCTCTGTGTATTTTACATACAGCATTCTCAGCCATTGTATAGCATGAAGCTAATTACATCTTCTTCGAGGAAGATTCTTAATGTAAGTCATGCATAGACATGCACAACAGGGGCAGACTGCAATATGCCAAATATAGGCAGCAATTACAAATTATAATATTCCTGACAAATGTCAGACTTGGCTTCACACACAGCCAACAATGACAGCTCTGTCAACTTTTTGATGATTGCAATCTCCTTAAATTTGAGATCTTTTAACTCGAGCATTAGATTCACCATCTCATCCCTGCATTCCCAAATTAGTTTTTCTTGCCATTTTAGGAATTCTATCCATCTTCTGATTTGTGGAATTGTTTGATGATCCAGTATATTTTCTTTTAGAACGATTTTATCATCAATTTTCTTAATTGCCAGCAGTCTGGGAAGTTCAATTTCATTTTTCTCTTGCTTGCTATCACACCCCTCAATTATCTTTTGGATTTTTTCATGCATTACCTCAATTGAATCCTAGTAGTCATTGCAATTTTAAGTTCCTCTTCTCCTTCTTGTACTAACTTATTAATCCATTTTTCCATGACATGGATATATTCTTCATTTTATCCACGGAAGAAGCTTCCTCTTGAGATATTAGTACAGGGGAAGTAGAAGTTCAATCCTCAGCTCGCAAAGGGCTTGTCAGTTGCGTGGTGTATTCTTGTAGTTCTTCAACTTGTCTTTTTAGTTTTTGTTTTCTTCTTTTATCTTTTGCAATCTTGGATTCTTGGTGTATCTGCATTTACAGTGGATTGCAATTACGTGATCTCTTGTTCCCTAATCAAGTGATCCAAGTTGATGGTGGATATTTGATAATCCCCTAGTTCGAGTTCCCTATTGTCTTTGTTCATTATAGGGTTAACAATTTGGGTGATTTTGGAACTTGATGCATCCCAAGTGATGGTTGATATGACCTTGGCTTTCCTTTTGGAGAACCCGTTAACATGGGAAAACATTAATCATAAATAATTTCTACTATGTGTGACATTTTATATGCACACGCATCCTTTTACCCTCACCCACGTGTCGTTTTTTTTGCAGATTTATTTACATTGCTCTCTACAACTTTGATTTCCTGCTCCCCCACAGATTTTGTATTTTCCTGCACAATAACCTGACCATGCAATCCCACAGCCCTGCAAATCTTCATCTCACATGGATTTCCTTTTCTGTACCTATTTGGTATGTCAGTGCTATCTATAAATGAGAAACTATTTGAGATAGAAGAACGAATATCTGAATCAAGATCGTTGGTAAACACCTGCTTCATTCACAAGGATATTGTTGCATACTGGCTTGACCATCTAGACATTAATTTTTGTTTTGTTATCACATTTCTTGTTTTGTACTTCTAGCATCCCTGCAATCCTTTTCATCGCATGAGTTTTCTACAATGTCTTCTCCTACATATATTTACTAGTGACTTCCCTTAATAGAACACTTTTGAGTTCATGAAACCAATTTCATTAGTTCAGATATATGCTTTTTTATCTACTTTTATTTTACTAAGTATTTTATCTATTTTGTATATTTCCTAATTTTGGCCTTCTAAAAATTTTTTGGGTACTTGTTTGAGTTTGCTTTCTGTTTTTCTTTTTAACATGAATATTAATTCATAAAAAAGAAATAAACCAGAAAGAAACTGAGGAAAGTCAGATTGAAAACATGCATAGAGATTTTGAGAAATCAAACCTTGAGAAAACTTAATGTAAATAATGAAAACAGGGAGAGTCCAAGAAAAACACAATAACTAGATTTAACACCCGGGTATCAAGGAGCTTGAAAATATGGAATTCTTAAATCTCCCTCATCTGGAACATGGAGGCTCACCAAAATGCAGACTAAAGCTAGGAAAGCCAAACACAAAACAAATCAAGCATACAAATTTAGGGGGCCTGAGTCTTAATGAAATGTGGGCCTGTCCTGGCCACAAGAAACACAAGTGAAGGATTTATTGAAAATTTCTGAACATGAATGCCAGGTCTGTAAAGAGATGAGATCATTCTATTGAAATAAGGATGTACAACTGCTGCAAACAATACTTGCAAATAATCAAGGTTTGTGCTGAGGTGTGAGAAAGGTCCGCTACTTTCTTGAAATATTTGATTGAGTGAACCACCTTGAAAGTTCTGGGGAATTCCTTTTCAGTTTTCAACCATGAAGAGCATATATGAATCTAATTTTCTCAAGTTGTAAAACCCTTAAAAAGAATTACAATTTTTTTTTAGACTGCAGCAATCAGGTAGCCCCCCTATAAACTGTAGTGCGCCTGGTAAACTTTTTTCACGTGACCGGTGACGTTGGCGCAACATGCCCTCCGGTACCACGAGGATGGGGGAGACTAGACCTCATGACCTCTTGCCTGCAATAGGATGCTTTAGCCAATGGAGCTAGGCCCCCTGACCCTAAAAGAATTACAATTTAACAATACTAACTTTCCAATGCTTTTGCAACTGAGAAAATTCCATATTTGCATTCACATGTCTAACTTTCTGTTGTTAATTAAAGGTGCAGACTTTCTTTGACATTTAGTGTTTTTCATTTCTGACTGCATTTTTCAATAGGGAATTTGTTTTCTTTTGTTCATCATTTCCCCTTCTCCTTGGTTTATTTAAATGCTCTATAATTGAATGACATTTGTCCAGTCTGTGTTCTTTCTTGCTATTAACTTTTATTTTGAGTAATAAATCCTTAACAAGCATTATTTTCAGATTCTATTCAATATGTAGATTAAGGAGATATGTTTACAAGGTGAGGGCAATGCCAGCATAAGAATGGCATTGGAGGCTACTTGAGAATGCCATTTCCTTGAAACCATGGAAAATTCATGAAGTTATCATAAAACGTTAAGGCAAAGTTTTAAATAGTGGGGGAAAAGTGAATAGATACTTGCTACTTAGCTAATGAAGTTTTATAGAGTAATTTAGATGTGATCCCTCATGTTAAATAATGTTTTCATTTTGGTAATGACCATTTATATGTCCTCTACATAGTTAAACAAGTTGGTAGGCCCAATTGGATGATAGAAAATTTATTAGCATGAATTAAATCTGGATTTGGCATTGTAAATTGTGTTCCTTGTTGTTGCGGATCAAATTCCATGATCCATCATTAAGAAGCATAAAGCAAGAGAAGTGAAAAAAATCATCAGGAAACATAAACAAGTCTTGGGGTGTGATTCAATGAGTTGTCATATATGAGGTCAAATATTGTTGCTCAAAGAAGAAAATTTTATGCTATTATTCATCCATGGTTGAACTGATCTCGAAAGGAAGAGAAGTTGCTGGTGATACAATCTTGACAAGGAATTGTAGTGTATGAGTTGCTAATAATTGATTAGGAGTTGACTGGGGAACATGGTTTGTTGCACTTAAGCTTTAGTTGATAACAATATCTTGTTTATATGTAACTACCAATGAAGCTTTGGAAGTGGTCTCATCCAGCAATAGTGGGAGGAAACAAGAAAGAAAATTCTACCAAAAGAAACTGGTTGCTGTTGAAACTAATTCTCAGCAATGATGATTGTTTAGAACTAGATGCCTATTCATTGAAGCAATGCATGAGAATGACAATGAGGGAGAGGCGTAATGACATTTCTATAGACTGTTCCTCTCAATAACTAATATTTTTGTCTAATTTTGTAATAGACCTCTCATCCTTAAAATGCATTGTTTATGGCAAGCATTTCCTTCACAAATGGGATGATATAATCACTTATTCCAGGCTGTCTTTGATTACATTGGTCAGAAAGCTTAATATTCTTACTATGTTAAATTAGAGTTGTTTATACAGATTCAGGGCTTAGAAGATGATCGTATTCTCATCTACCAATGCATGCAGCCCAAAGTTAATTGAGTGGAAGGTTTAGAGGATGCACAAGGTATGGGTCAGAACCCCCAAATCTTTGGTGTGCGGGGTACAAGGTGAGTTTGTATAAATAACATATGCACAAACACACACATGGGGAAAAACCCATTTGTGCACACACATTCACACATGCATGCATACACAGGAATTGTACAACAGAACATTATACAATTGAAATTAAGTTATAATTATACATGTCTGGGGTGGGTGCACCAGGTACAGATATGTATAAATTTATAATGTGCGACCATTTTGAATTTGGGTGGGCACATCTGTGTCATGGTGATGCAGACCGTTTTTGTTTTCATGTCTTAGACATAGAGGAGGGTTTGTTGCTTGAAAGGCTCATTTATCAATTCTTGTAATCAGTTGCTAATGGAACATTTGATAGAAGATTAATAAGTGAAGTCGAAATGAAGATATTCTGTAGGTTTACATAGTTCTTATATTTGTTAGTGGTAAATCCTAAAATTTAGTTTCTTCAAATTATTATACCATTGGTATGGCAACCTTGGTTGTGAATTCTTGTCTTTTTCATTATTCTGTTTGTTATTATTGCTACAATGTAGATCTTCCTATGCTGCTTTAATCTCCATTTTGCATTTGGAGTCCTTTTTTGATGGATTGACAACCTAAGTAATTTCTTTTTCAATTGTGTCAATTCTTAAATAATTCCTTTCTTGGAAATGTCTTGAGGAATTATTTTCATCCACTAGTCTCTATATCTATGCTCAGAGAAAAAGAACCTAGCATTTTATTTCCACTCTTCACTTCAAACTTGTACACACTTTTGATTGCAATGTATTGTTGGTGCTGGGATATTGGTACTGAGATTTGGTCTTTTGGCTTTTGAGATAAATGACATGGATCCATGTTTTAGCAAATAGAATTTCTTAATAGAGCAAAAATCTTGTAGGAGTTGGAGTTGCTGTCATCCTCATCTTAGTTTTTCAACGTTTTTGTGATTGGATAGATACAAGATCTTCTAGTTCTTAAATGGTCTTCACATCGAGTTTGAGCATGGGCGTACATTATACTCCAGTAATTTCCTATTGCACAGGTGAGCAATGAGAAGGAAAAACAACTCAGGAATGAGGTCTGAGAAGTAAAAAAGAGTGTTGCTCAGGTAGTCATGTTAGAAGGTGGGTTGAAGTTTGACAAGGAAGAAGTTAACCATGCCAAAACAGGAAGTCAATTGGATCGGAATCTATTCATTAAGGAGAACAAAAGGTGAGTTAATATTTAGATGTTGGAAGATCATTTGAACCAGCAGGAGTCTAGTTGTGTGTAAATGGCAGCCAAGATCATTTGAACCAACAAGGGTCTAGTTGTGTGTAAATTTCGACCAACCTAGTAAGACCAAGTCAACCTATTTGATGAAGGCTGTCTTGAAAGATAATGTCAAAAGGAATACTTCTGATGAAAGATGCAATATTTATTTATGCTGTGTTTCATTGCGAGTTCATATGCTTGGCAAAAATTAGATTATAGGAATATTTACTTTTTTGCTAGTGAGAATTGAATGCTAATCAGGGTGGTTGAACATGAAATCAGTCTTCTACATTGCTTATTCTACAGTTGACAATGGTATACAATATACACGGCTCCCATAACGTGTGATTGTATCTATTTATGTTCTCTATGGTGTGTGGCTGATTTGTCAATTAGCATCTGAGCATCACCTTAACCTGCATTAAGACTTGGATAACACAGTGTGCATGAGACATAGGAAACCTTTTCACATCCCATTCAGCCACTGTAGGGACTACCTTTTAAATCATCATTTCATCAGTTCTACCATTTGGCATCTTGTCTTCAACACCTATGTCCGGAAGGTGATTTTTTATCCCCTACTTCCTTGTTATTCTTTTGTTGCCAAAATAAATATTTTAATTGCTTGCCATAACTAAACTAATAAATTTTTGACATTTTTTTATTTTTTTCATGCAGGTAAACATGGAAACAAATTAAAAGAGGATGATCATACTCGGCTCTTTTTGTATCAGATGGTTGGCACATGGGGTCAGCTTCTTTTCCCAAAACCTTGGAAAGAGTTTCGTCTTTGGTATGATATGCATAAGCAAAGGGATTAAACCTATTTTACAAGGTATGGTCACAAATGGTTGGTACAAGAGAATGGGGGAAAAGATCTGGACACCCTGGTTTATTAAATTCATTCATTCTCGTGGCTACTACAATCTGTACACTAACTTATTACTTGAAAGAGCATTGAGTGTTTCTTACAGGGATGCTGGTGTAAACTATGGTAAGAAGGTTGGGCCTGATTCCCAGTTAATTAATTCAAGTGATATACTGGACATTAACCTATGGGAGATGAAACCTTTGAAACTTATCAACTGGTATGATTTCTGCTTTCAGAAAGTGCTTGTACATAGACTTGTGAAAAGGCTTGATGAATTAGAAACAGTCCTATCATCTGTTCATGAGCAGAAGAGGGTAACCCTTGTTAGTTTGTTTAGAATACCAGATGCTATTGTAAGGAATCTTTTGTGTCAGTTCAAAAAGTTGGGCATCCAGAATTATATTCTTCTGGGAGGAAAAACAAATTTGTTAGATGATTTGGCAAGGAGGGGACATGCAACCATAGATGCAGATCAACTGCTAGATGATATGACTAGAGTAGGTTTAGTCGATCATAAATTTTCCAAAGTGCCGGAGTTCAGGGAGGCTCTGGTTTACGCACACATAATAAAGAAATCACTCCTACTTAATTATAGCATCTGGTTAACAAAAGCGAATATAATTCCTACAGAGGCTATTTTCTCTACTGAAAGTTACCTCAAGAATGACGCAATTCTTTTGGAGACAGAACAACAGCTGAGGACAGAGCTATTGTACTTGAAGAGTTCAGAAGCAACAATACAGTTAATGAGTAATGTATTAGTAAAACTGACAGAAAAAGCTACATCTTCTGTCATTGATGATCTTCCTGAAGGTGAAGATATTTTAGGTTTTCAAGTTAGATCTGCCATTGCAAGATTCAATTTTAGGATCAAGTTAATTGATGCAAGTTTAATGACACATATTGGTAGTTATACAAGTAATTCTTCCTCCAAAACATCCTCCGAACCAGTAGCAAAGGTTTTATTTTGGCCTCAAAATAAAGACACAGATTATGTAAAGGAACAATTGAAAGCCCTTAATATGTGGATGATCGATGATGAACTTTCTTGCACGTCAATCATTTGCCACCAGTCCTAATCCCAAGTTAAATTCATCGGTGTACAGAAGGATTAATGAACTGGGATGTAATATTATGTTGCAAGCATGCAGGCAAAGAAGCTGCCTTAGTTGAGTTTTACAGATGTGCTCCTGAATTCTATCCATCTTGCTTCAGTTTGAAAATATAGAGGTTTAAAATCATTTTCTTCTGCAAGATGGCAGAAAGGATTTTTGTGGACTCTGCTTTTTATTTTCTTCTGTTTTATTTGCTCAACACATATCATTATTGCCCATCTGTAGAATAAAATGTATGCCGTCACCTCCCTATCATTGAAGTTATAATGGCTTTGTATATTTGAACTGCCCGTTTCAAGTTCTCAAAAATATCATCTGAAGCTATTGCACGTGGCTTTTAATCTGGTACTCCTTGGCAATTGCATTCTTAAACTTAATAGGCTGACATGAATATGGGTGAAACTGATCATTTAAATTAACCAGGGCATGACCAAGTATGGTTCCCTCATTGATGGTAAGTATACCATAGCTTGAGCAAACCAACAAGTGAGAAAAGGAAGTGCTTGAAACATGCACAGCTAGAGGAACGTGCCTGGTTGTTCAGGTAAGGCTTCCAATATGAGTGCATTTAAAGGGAATACATTTGATTTAAAATATTAACTTCATGTCGTCATTTATAAACAAGCTTTCCTGAACACACCATATGTTATGAAAAACATTTCAAACACAGATGAGTCCTTCTGGATGTCAAACTACTGTTTACATTCATTTGAATTGTATCGAATACCGTAGACTCGTTTTTTGGATGAACCATTAAAAAATGCAGGTAGACATACACACTCTAGCTTTTTACAAAGGAATCTGAGCCATAAACTGCTCACACAAAGATCATTGCGACTGCGTTGAATTTTATGATGTTAGAGGCACGAAGTTTTCACAGTCCATAATAACTAATATTATTGATTTCTGGATTTGACTGCACACAATTTTGTAACATCAACGTTTTGGATCAAATTTCATAATCCATCATCGTCTAGTTTGTATGATGTTGACATAAATTAATGTCGGGTCACATGGATGGAAGTAATAGTTGTTTTTTGATTTAAGTACTACTGGATTCCATTTTCATTTTGTACATGATTTAATTTTTCATGCACAGAGAACAATGCAAAGCTTTTGAAATATTGCTGTGGTAGATCATAGAGGCTCTAAGGGTGCTTTTCAGATGGTCTCATTTCTTTTGTGTTGACAAAATTGTCATTTTGAGATTTTTAATTTTTGAGACATTTTTAATTTTTAATTTTTTACAAGTGTTAATAAGAAAATGGAAATGAAATGAAGAGGAAAATTTAAATTAAAAGTTATAAAAGTTTTTTTTATATGCTTAATTGTTAATCTCATATATATCTTTTAAAAAAAGGTAACAAGAAGTTATAATGGAAATATTTTAATTTATCTAGGTGATACTTATAACTTTAATAAATATTAGAAAGAATTTTAATAATTAAGATCGGCGTTCTCATCTTATTCTAAATAAAACTAAAGTTTTAAAGTAACTTTTAAATTATAAGACACTATTCATAATAGAAAAAGTTATCCAATTAAAATTATCACTTCCTCTTAAAATTAATTGTAAGCTAATTCTTGGTTTGATAAAATGTTTTTAAATGATACAAGCATGCTAAATGATTTTTATAAAAGGTTTTTAAATTATACGAACATGCTAGACGATTTGGATCTTGAAGGTTAATAAAAGAGAGGAAAACAACTAAACTATCTTCACTAAATTCTAAAAACAAGGATTGTTCAAAGACCAAAAGGATTGGGCAAGAGGCATCTTCACCATTAAGGCATAAAGGCAAGGCTTTTGAGGGCTTGGATGGGATGATCCAAGGGAAGAATTTGCAATCCATATATATATATATATATATTCTCACCATTAAGGCATAAAGGCAAGGCACATTTTTCTGGGTGCGATTTTCTTCTACTTGCAAGCACATGACAAGGGTTTTCTGGGTCTATTTTATGCAAGCTGCGATTTATGAAAGATTTTGTTGTGTGATGATTTTTGTAAAAAATGTAAACCTACTTCTGCAAAATTGGCCTAGGGTTTCTTATCATTTTTTTTTTTGTTGATTTTTCTCAAAAATCGTGGGTTTTCTACTGTCTAAATTGTGACCCTACCATTTTTTGGATTTTTTTAATGATTTTTCTAATAAAATTTTGATTTTGTGGCTCCTCCTACCCGGTTTTGTTTTCTGTTAGCTATTTTGCTCTCATATCTTCGTGTTTGAGTGATCTCAAGATTTTAGCCTTCCTTTTTTGACAATTTTTTGCATTCGTAGGGCTTTGTTCCTCTTATTCATTGGACTTTGTACAAGAAAAATGGCTTCTTTATCTCACATCATGTTGGAGGACAATTAGAAATTCAACGATTGCAACTACAACACCTGGAAGAAGCGAATGGTGACGATTTTTCAATATCGATGCTTTGACCAGATTATTTTGGGCAACAAGACACAACCTATGGGTGAAGCCACATAAGTGGTTTACAATTTGATGGAGGAAGGAAAATTGCATTTTGGGTGCTTGCTCTAAATCAAGGGGTTCACTTGAACTTGTAGGTTCAAACGAACTCTCTAAATCCTTCGATCAAACCTTGTGGTTTGAGTGAACCACTAGTTCGATCGAACCCCAAAAAAGTCAACGGAAAAATAATAAACAAATTGGTTCGAGTGAAAGGGTGTTCGCTCGAACCCCTTGAAATAGGGTTTTTTAAAGAAAATGACTATCTAATCAACAATCATTTTCATCCATGTGAAGCGGTGAATGAATAGAGCACATATGAAAAGTGATGAACTCCTGGGTGAACGGGCGTTCAACTCGTGACCTTCGACCTCCACAATGCATAGGTTGGTAAAATATGCTTCCCCATTTCGCATATTGGCTGCAATTTGTTCTTTGAATTGCATTTGTTTGAAATTTTAAACTGTAAATAATAAAACAAATCCATTTTGTGCGTATCTTTTAATCATAGCATTCCATGAGATCTCCACAGTGCACAGGTTGGTAAAATATGCTTCCACATTTGGCTATGCCTATACCCTATTCCAAAGCTCCCATTTTGGCACAACAGGTAGGGTGAAGGTTGTGGAATTTGGCTTTACAACTACCAATTGCATTTGCTTGAAAGTTTCTAAAGCCTTTTCAACAAACCCATTTGGTGCATATCTTAGAATTGTAGCATTCCATAAAACCCCACTTTGTGAATATCTTGCACTTGAGAATTCCATGAGAATGCATTTCTTGGTGGCCCCTGAGACATTTCTCCATTTATTATTCCAAGAATCATTAATTTAGTGGAAAACCCTCTCAAGAACAAATTAAGATATTTCCCATAATGCATTGAAATCAGTTGGAAAACTGGCAATAGTTTTGTACAGTCTTAGTAATACATCTATTACAAACATAATTGTTTTCTTACATTCTCTAACTTCATTTAGAGACAATAATATGAAACCCTAGAGAAAATGGGAGAGTTGGTTACAAACTTTCATGTATATAGATCAAAATGCCTACAAAATTTTATCATGCCAACAAAATAGGGGATTGAATAACTTGAATGAACTCAGACAGTGTAGATTTGGCAGTGATGTAGTACATACTATAAACTAGTCACTAAACAAAAACACCCAAACCAAAACAAAGTTATCAACAATGTTCTTCTATGCCTCCACATTTTGACCATTTAGCATTTCCAGCTGAACTATATAACTGTATATATGCATGTACATTTTGGTGTTTGTATTCTATTCGCCTCACCATTTAGAGTTGGTATCTAAAACATAAGAGATTTTTAAGGACATGCTTTTAGAAATTTACCAAGTGCTCGATCATTCTCCTTTGATCAAACTGCTCTTCCAATTTAAAATTTTAAGATAATAATTGAAGGTACACCAACTAATCCTATAATATGCATAATTAACTTAGATGTTAAGATCATGTTGATGATATACTTATATGATTATACAATGCATAAAAGAACTCTCAAACTATATCTTAGATTCTATATCATCACAATGTTCAATAAAACTTATCATTTATATATTACTCAAATATATAATCAACATAATTGAAAGTCAAGTCAATAAAATAACATTTAACAAACAAGAAGTTGACTTAAATATAATTTAAATTTTGAAAGACTAATTTTATTAGAAGACTTCTTTAGAATTGTTGCCATATAGCTAAGGGTCATCCATGTGGGTTGTGATATTATGATCTAGTGAGATATTGTCTAGTCCTAAGATTTCATTTTCAATTTAAAAACAAAGCTAATATTTGAGGCTTCAACCAAGGATAATTAGCATCTCTTGGGATTTGATATAATCTTCTCCATCTTGTTCAACTTCCAAGCAATTTCCTACGCCCATTAGATTGCTTTCAAGAAAAAAAAAATGACAAGACTTTTAATATATTTTGGTGTACATTTTGGTGGGGGTTATTTTTATATAAAAAGATCATATACCTATGTCCCAATTTGAAATCGTAGTGTTTATCTTAGAGTTAGGTTACTTAAATTGTTCTTATATTAATAATTAAATTACTTTCTTGATTTGCTTAAAACCTATAAAATGTTATGCTATCATTGTTTAAGGATTTTGAATGGTTATTGGTTTTGGAGTCTTAGTTTTAAATAAATAAATAAATTAGATTTACTATCATATTTAGAAGTTGTATTTTCTTATTATATATTTTTTAACATATAAAATGTATGGTTGGATTAGGGAGATGTTTATAACAAGTATACAATATGAAGTCAAGTTATTAGATTGATTCTTAATAAATTAGGAATAATGATTAAATTTATAGTTTTATACAATCTATAAGTATAAATAGTTTGAGTGTAGAAACTTTATACATATAAAAATATGATAAATGTGTGATTATTTTTCTTTCCAATCTATAAATTTTTTATGTGCTTGGCTATATAATTGAGATGATTCACTCATAACAATGATAAAAATTTAGTACATCAAAGAAATATTTCCGAGACATTGCAGCCATTTTACATAACTCTCATGGAAATAAGAATATTATTTTATTTTAACTAAATATTGTGTGTACTCTATCTTGAATTACAAATTAATTTTGAATTATATACTTATAATTTAAAATAAAAGCATCCTTTGTAACATAGAATAGATAGGTTAATTAATGAAATAAAATATGTTTTTGTATTAAGAAAAATTTACAAATATAGAACTCATATGAGAAATTGACTAAGACAACTCTGTGTGAGAATTAAGATGAGAATAATATATACCTTCTTTCAAGAATTAACATTAGATTAATAAGTTTGGCTCATATTGTATAATAACACTAGAAACCAACAATCACATTCATATTAAGAATTCCACCTTATAAATCACATTCATACTAGAAGCCAACAATTAAAGACCAAATTTCATAAATAGAGTTCATGTGTTATATATCATTCCTTTAAGGGGTCCACAAGTACCATGAGCCTTTTGAAATCCTTCTCCATCTAAATGCATCCATTCCAAGACCATTGGGAGGTGGGTATCCCAAGTTCCTTAATTTCTTGTAGGAATTTAATCAAGAGTAGGACATTGTGACTTTGGCATGTAAGATAAGGTAAACCCATAAAATTCATGAAATGGAATATTTGGAATAGGTGTGTAGACCATTTGTAACTAAATTCAAGTGTTAAATTAATGAAAACAATAAATAGTAAGAACTAAAAGAGGGATCCAAACCATAAAGGAAAATAAAATATTAACTTAAAACCTCAATGTCAAAACAAGAGTTGAGATAAAATTAGACAAAATGTTAGTAGGAGGAATGATCAAAAAATTTGAAGATACCCATGGTAGATGAGACCAAACAAAGAAATCACATTTTCTTCATCTATGATACCTAATATTCCATACAAATGATCTTATTGGGTGAAATATGGGTTTTCAATATAATGTGACAAGAATATCACCTTAGTAGTTTTTGACATCTTTATTCTTGTCGTAAGCCACAAATTCACAAATTCACAAAATCACAAACTTTCTCAAAAGTTTGATAATTTAGGTAATTGATAGTTGATTTGAGATGTGACCTCATTATATTCACTAAAACTTAAATTATGCGATCAATTGAATCATTCAATTAGGTGAAAGTGAAGGGTATTAACGTTTATTCAATTTTCAATTTTTAAAAGTTTAGTATTTTGATTAATCACTAATTCAATTTATATTGGTGAAAGATTTGAGGTAATAGAAAAAATATGTACAAAGATTAAATGTTCATTTTCTCCTATTCTTTCATTATTTATTTCTTTTTGTACTAGGGTTAAATCTTCATCTAGGCTTGTTGTGTACTTATAAGAAACCTTTATTCCTTAGTATCATGTTCTTGTACATTGTATGGTAACTTTCATGATAAATATTATGTGCATGTCCCTTCCTCCTATCAAATTTTCTTTATGGCTATGAGGAAGTTTATTTCTAATTTTTTGGTTTCCTCCTTATCAAAATATTGCTTCAATAATTTAGAAATTATATTTACAAGATTATCATCTCTCTCATTTTCTTCTCTTATTTGTACCTTAACTTATTCTATATGATCTATCTTTGTTTATTTGATAATTCTTTTACTACTTGTGCCTAAGACTTGGCTTGTCAATTTGATCTTCTGTCTAATTGTAATTTTCCTCCATGTTTTGATCGTAGGATAGATCTCTTTTATTTATAGTGAATATCTTCCTTCTAGAATATTTAATTTAATTTCCTCTACTATTTTAAGTGGTCAATATCTTATTTTATCATGATCAACTCATGGAGCCCATTTTCCACAATATTTTGCAAGTTATTTACTTTCTCATTAATTATCTTAATCTCTTAATAGTTTCTAGTTGGATTTTTTAATTTCATTCATCTTTTATTCCTCATGTTTTCCCTTTGATTTTATAGCTTCAACCCTCTTTTTTATAACCATTAGTTCATTTATAAATAGTCTTGGTGGCCAAAATAGTGGTGTTGACATGGGGCTATAAAGTTCTTGCTTTCTTGGATTTCTTCCTCACTTTATCCTTTGTTTTCTTAGAATGTTTCATCCTTATTATTATTGATATATTATTTACCATCCATCCTTATTTTCCATTATTAGTCTCTTGTTAGATTCAAAGGGTGATTGGGAGATTTTTTTAATTTTTCTTTACCTTTGCTTCATCTTGAAGAAATGTACTCAAATTTTCCTATCCCTTTTATTTTCCATGTGTTTTTTTCCCTACCTATGTTTGTTTCATTTTGGTAGTGGCTATGAGGTGTTATGAGCTATTCTTAGTAAAATAGTTACTTTTTTATTCATTGTTTTCTTAAATTTATAATTTTTCCTATGCATGCCTTAAAAATCATTTGATATTAAATTCTTACATTCATATAACTATAACTAATACACTTTCACCTTCTTTTGATGAGAATTTATTTCAATCCACTATTGACATTTCTTTTATAATTATATCATCCTTCAAACACTTTCCCTCTTTATAAAATTTGATGTTAAATTATTTCATAAATAATTTCTTAATCTACACCATTTATTTAACATATAATTTCTAATTATTAAATCATTCATGCTATAAATCCCTTGATTTGAAAAGAAATGTGTTGTCTAGTTTTCTTCATGGAAGCAACATACTTAGAGAATAATTTTGGTGAATCAAGGATTTCCCATGCCTCATGTAGTATATGATGTTTTTCTTCTAATTGATCAATTATCATTTCATGATGCTAAATATAGTTTCCATTGGATATCCTTCAATAATGACTACATTGATTTTACATGACCACCAATGTTAAGTAACGATGCTTTCCCTTTATTACTAGTTCTAGAAAATAAATCTTAGATGCAACCTTTATCAATAATTTTTAAGTCTTTAATGACACATTTTGTACTAGAGTTCCCTAGGTTTCCCCTCAAAGAACCATCAAAATTAAACTTTCACCTAGTTTCTTATGGAGGAATCCATCTAAGATGACCACTAAAAGTGATATTTGAACCTAAGAATTATAAATTGATAAATATATTAAATTAAATAAGTAAAATGTTTAGAAAATTAAATAAAATAGTGAAAATGTTTTGATTATGAAAAACTGTGATAGATGTTGAATGTTTTATTGTTAATGGTACATGAATATATTATTGATGATTAGATGAATTATTTGAACTACTAAATGCTCTATTTTTCATCCCAAGTAGTATTCAAACTACTAGTGATATTATATTGCATATACAAATTTAATATAATATGCATATTTTATATGTGTGCAAGGTCTATAGGTTCAATATATATGTATCATGTGCACACTTGTAAATTTAAATTTTAGAACTATTTTAGATTATGTTTTGTGTGCAATCTAGTAATTTGAATGCTTTTATTATTAAAAGATATGATAGTGTAGACACGCAAATTATACTGATTGATCTCACACACTTGATCTTGATTTACTAGTTAACATCAGTTCTCCCCAAACCACTTCTTTACTAACCAATTAATTAAATAATCCTTATTTAATTAATTCATCATAATTCCTTTGTTAATTAAATAAATCAACTTTATTTGATTAAATCATTATCTTCTTTTAATCATTTTATTTGATTAATCCTAATGTTCCTCTTTTAATTAAATAAATCCCTTTATTTGATTAAATCATAATCTTCCTTTAATTAAATAAATTAACCTTTATTTGATTAAATCTAACATCATCACTTTAATTAAATAAATCAAACTTTATTTAATTAAATCTAATGCTCATTATTCCTCTCATTTGATTTAAATAAATCCAAAAATCTAAGTCAAATGTCAAATCAAACTAATCTCCATCTAAGTTAATTAAATCCTGATTAACTCTAACTCTAATCCATCAAATCCTCCAGATTTTGCAACTTAAACAAGTAAATCAATTTAATTGATTTATTAATTCTTCTATTTTCATTCAAAAAGGCATCTCTTTGGAATATTCCTCTATTTTGAAATCTCCCTCCCAAAGGGACTTGTCCTCCAACTTGGTATTTATAACTCTTACAAGTCCTTTTTTCTTGAGCCAAGTGGCATTAAATCCTCTTTCATATCTTCCTCCACAACCCATCTTTCAAATTTCAAATTTCCACCTAATTGCATTTATTTGTACATTGATCAAAATGTGCCCCAACTCTCTTCAATAGCATGTTGTCAAGTGGAACTTTGTTATTGGTTCATCTTTAATCCCACATCCTTCATGTTTTGCATTCCTCCATCCTTCTTTCCTATAAATGGAGGACTCTTTTATTGATTTTGGATCCACAGCTTTAGGAAAAGTCATTATCTATAGATTTTATGCAAGTTCATCCATTGTTCATCAAGGTTTTCATAGCATTTCATCACCATAGCTAGGTTATTGCAAATTTCACCAAGGATCACATTGTTCATCATCAAAGCTTACAAGGAATTGGGAAAGGGCTACTTTCCACATCAAAGTAGCACCAACTCCCCCATGGGATGCTGGTTTGAGTGTTTTAAATAGGATCTCAATAAGCTTTTGTTTGATATTCAATCTTTGTTTTCTTATTTATTGCATTTAGATGAATTGCATGGGCAATGATTGTTTTAGATGTGTTTGAGGACTAACACTGGGTTGTTTGTCTATGTTTGAGTAGGTCTAGAGCTACCATTCACAGATAGATGTTGAATTTTTTTTGCTAATGGTATGAAAATATTATTGATGATTAGATGGATTATTTGAACTAGTGAATTCTCTATTTGTCATCCCAAGTAACATTCAAATTACTAGTGATATTATCTTGCATATACAAATCTATTTTAAGATGCATATTTTATATGTTTGCAACCTATAGGTTCAATATATATATATATATATATATATATATATATATATATATATATATATATATATATCATGTGAATACTTGTAAATTTTAGATTTCTATTCCCTAGATCTAGATATACTATTTGGGTATGTGCAGGATCATCATGGAAAAAATAGGCCCTTAAGTGGCAAAAAATTCAGAAAAATCAATGTTAGGCAACTTAACATAAAAATTTGAATAAGTTATCTATATTATTTCAAAAATATGTAAGAATAGAATTTGTAGAAAATTGAATGTAGTTTCTAAACTACTAGGTTTATTTAAAAATAAATAAAATCTATAAATAATGAAAATTTGAAATTTCAATGCAGTAGTACTTAAATTTTAGGGGAAAAATAAGTAGGTGTTTGTCTGACCACCCTAACCATAATAAAATGATAATATTTTTTTATAATATTTAATATATAAGTAGAGGACTCATGTATGGATGTGATGCATATTTTTTTTGTATTTTTTTCCAAGTAAATAATTAATTATGAATTTTTATTACAACTTTTAAAAAATATAAAAACTCGTATCCGACCAAATTAACTTGGTCAAAAATTCATGAAATTTAATTTTTCCTTTTTAATCCTATAGTATGTGAAGCATAGAATGTGACGCATGTTTCAGATTCAAAAAATGTGATACCGTTTGAAAGTTATAGATGTTTTTCAATCAGCCTATCGATCAGGACTTTAGTCATAATTCTAATAGAAAATGAATAATAATTATTTACTAAATTCAAATTAAAGCATAATTTATATTGGTGGAAAGCTGAGAATCTCCTCTAAAAACCCTTTTTGTTTCATCAATTTTGGGTAAAAAAGAAGTCGTTAGCCACATACCCTACAAATACCCATAATATTGCCACTTTTTGGCCCATCATGATCCTGCACATACCCATTTACCAAGGTCTCATTGCTCCTTTAGGTGTACATACATATATACAACATGGAAAATGTAGATGTTCCACCTCCAAAAATTTTGTTTGCAAATACTAATAATGAGATTAAGAGATTGAGAGACTCATTAGCAGATGGTACAAACACAGGGATATATTCAGAAGTTTGCATGTCAATATTACAAAGCCTAGAGAAAAACTAAGAGATGAACTTGGACATGCTAGTGCATATTCCCCTAATAGAGTAGCTGCTATTCTTTCCCGCATGTGGGAATAAGTACATGGTGAGGTTCCCTTTAAAAAAATACATGATGCTGTGACCAAAGAAATGATAAAAAACACTTGTTTTCCATTCTATCAAAATCAACGTAAGGTGAGGGGATACCAGGTCACCAAATGTCTAGATCGTGCTATGGTCCCATTGATCTACCCACAATTTCTCGTAGCACATGGTCAATATCCAAACAATGACCATATTCCTTTATATTTTGTTTAGCAGTTGTATGCTGAGGTCCATTTGGGCTTCAAAGTCAACTACCTAGACATTCCACCATATGTTGGTTAGGGGTGTGGTAGGATTGCCGATAGGCCCACCTATCGTCGAGCAGATAGACCAGCCCCAGTGTTAGGGTATTGGTTGGCGAGAGGTTTCCTGCTCTCACCCCAACTCTGGCCCCCTTAGTAGATTAGGTTGTCATTGCTTCCCAAAAGTAAGCAATTGACACCATAGGTGACATTGTAGTTGCCACCACTAGGATATCTACTAATTGCATAGGTCAGTATTTGATGTCTAGATGTTCACGATCCACACCATTTGCAGCACAACACAACAACATGGATCCTTTTACAGCGTCAAGAATCTCTACTCCCACACAGCTTGACGGACTTATAGGAGATATAGAACACAAGACTCTGCATTGTTTGGCTGAGGACCTCTTGGAGGAATATTCCTTTATCACATTAGACTATGGGATCAACATAGAGTAGGTCATAGATCATTTGGCACATGGAGTTCGTTCACATCCAGGATCCCATCACTCTTATCCCAACACTAGTGCACATCGAGATCCATGTATAGATCATTCAATTGCTGCACAGACTAGGGGTTTTACTAAGATGTTGATTGGTCTTGGTTTGTCGTCACTGATGCCATCTCACCTGCATAGTCCTCTTCACTCATCATTTATGGCATAGCATGGGATGAATCAGATGGATGTAGATGTTGATTCATCGCTTGACTATTTGGTTGATATGATGGAGATGATTGTTGCAGAGGACTTCTAGTCATCTGATATCAGATGATGTGCATGTATGTGTGCATGTGCATGTTTCAATTCTTTTTTTTAATTATTTTTAAATTTTAGTTTATCTAGATATTCATGTACTGATATATATGTATATGTATTATAGGTGGACATATCTCATGTTACTCCTAGCCTTGTTCCAAATCATGTACATTGACATGACTCTGTGAATGATTCTGCTGCCAGTGGACATGTGAGTTTTAAATTATATATATATACATGTGTATATGTACATGCATATGTATGCATAGATCTAGATATATATTTAAAAATACAAGTACATTCTTAAATAACTTTTATAAATTTTATTTAATATATTATAGGTATTTAATACATTGTGTACACAATTTTATTTGCAGGGCTCGACACATCCATTAGAGCAGGGTTCTCATTCAGATGGTTGTTCGAGTAGGAGTCGACATTCATATTAGGCCCTGCACTAGATTTATGATCTTTACTACATGTATTTGCTTATATGATGATCTCTAGTACATTCGAAATTTGATGATCTCTAACTTACATTTGCTTATATGATATACATTTGATCTCTAACATACATTTGCTTATTTGATGACCTCTTTTCTTATAACATGTTTACGTTTATACATTGAATCTATTTACATGTATGTATGTGTTTGCTTATGTTTAAATGTTTATATGACATGCATACATTTTCTTATTTGATGATCTCTAACTTACATTTTCTTATATGATATACATTTGATCTCTAACATACATTTGCTTATTTGATGACCTCTTTGCTTATAGCATGTTTATGTTTATACATTGAATCTATTTACATGCATGTGTTTGCTTATGTTTGAATGTTTATATGATATACATAGTACATTTTCTTATATTCAATATACATACATTTGCTTATTTGATGATCTCTAACTTACATTTGCTTATATGATATACATTTGATCTCTAGTAGAATTTTAGGAGAAGACTTTCATTTTAGCCAAAAATCAATAATGCACATTGAAATAAGTTTTGTTGATGTTGAACCCACAAACAAAGACCATCAAAATGGTTCCCTATGTTATTATAGAATCCCCTAGAGTTGTGAAACTTTATGTTAGTTCATTTGATCACAAAATCCCATTTGATCCTATATTCCCAAAGATAAGGAAATGAATGCCACTTTATAATTAAGCTCATTCATGTTGATCACAATAAATATTTTGCACACACACCCCTTGAATTTTATAGTAAGCATTAAAAAATTACAAAATAAATGAATCCCAAGCAAGTAAACTAATGATACTTTATAAATGAGTGTATTTACAAGCCTATTTATTAATGCACACGTTCTTCTAGTTTTAAAATTTGATAAAAATGATGAAATTAAAATCTTGATACAAAATAAGAACAAATAAAATGCATCACTTTGTGGTACACAAAACTCCTATTTTTTAAAAATGACTTAAGCAACATGAACCATTGAGGAGTAGAGAACAAAATATAATTATAAAGAAGAGGTAGGAACATTCCTTTTATAATTATATCATCCTTCAAACACTTTCCCTCTAAGTTATAAAATTTTATGTTAAATTATTTCATAAATAATCTCTTAATCTACACCATTATTTGACATGATCGTGCTTTCCTACAACCATATAAAATTATTGATTTTTAAAGAAATTCAATGCATAATTTGCTAGTTTCAACTTAGGATAGGACAATTTTATTCTTTGAAACATTAAGAAAATTTAATCCAAATTATACCTCTATGTGCTCAAATCATTGTTCTACCCTCTCTACATCTCCTACAAACAAAAATATCTCAACTATTGATTTAGAATCATCAATGTGTGTTTGGTTAACTAGAATGACCATGGAAATTTTCCTCTACTATATATCTGGTTGTTCCCTTACTCTACAATGAGCATAACTTATCTAAGAGATACTTTATTAAGAACTATGTTATCTCATTGGTTGAGATAATCTTGCACCTTTGGTATCAAGCTTGAGGAATATTATCTTTTTGACAAGGAAAAAAATTCTAATATTACTCTATGTTGCATACCTATACATTAATAACAACAAACTCCACAATGAAATAACTTGTTTGATTACCACTTGATTCATTTAAACTAGGATAGTTATTCCATACACTATAATGCATTTTAATTTTAATTTTTTTCCCATATGCATATAAATACAAGCTTATTTTTCATTATTCCATATCAAAATGCAAGATTAATTCACATTTATATCACTTGGAGCGCAGATTTTGGAGAAGATATTTTTGCACATTTATCAAGGAGGCAAATATTGGAGAAGAAAACTTTTAATTTTTATCAATCAAGGCAAATTTTGGAGGAGAATTTAACTAAGTTGGTAGAGGATTTGTTTTGAGTCATCTTTAACTTGAAGAAGATAATGGGACAACAAAGAAAAAGAAAAAATACGTCTCAACGAAAAATTGTCAAAAGAAGAACAAAATAGGAGTGAACAATACTTGGAAAATTTTCATAGAAAGAAACAAGATACATGCTTGTTTCTTCTCTCTCTCTCTCAAGTGTGTGTTTAGGAATTTTATTAACACCTCAATTTTTTTTCCTTATAAATCTATTTCCAATTATGAAAACCATGTTAGATTTAACTTGGAAACTTTAATACTAAAAAATAGTCATCTTGCATAAAAATTACCTAAATTCCTTATCATGTCTATTTCCAATTTCTTTTGTTCCATGGAATTCTTAAGTTCAAGAATCTTTGACTTTATTTGTTTCAACTCCACTTAAATAGCTCATAGTCTCTCACTTTCTTTGCTTGCATGTAAATTCAAATAATAAGCAATAAATTCTCAAGCTGAAGTCGAGCCAAATCTATATATTGGATCAAGCAATCCGTTGAAGAACACATGGACCTTGAAGATGGGGAGGAGACCCAAGTTCGAACAATGCATGTTGGAGAGGGTTCATATCACTTCCTTCTACTGGTATGGATGAGCATATAAAACTAGCTAAAACTTCTCTCACTTATAGCATTATGTCTTATCACTTTGTTTTCTTGCATACATAAACTCTACTTATATAGCATCATCTCTCACTTTATTTGCAAAATATTTTGTGACATGTAGAAAGGGCTCAACAAGCAAGAAGTTCTCATGCTAAAGTCGAGCCAAATCTAGATATTGGATCAAATGAATCCGCTAAAAAACACATGGACCTTGAAGATAGGGAGGAGGCCCAAGTTCAAACAATGCATGTTGGATCACTTCTACTGGTATGGATGAGCATATAAAACTAGCTGAAAAGGTGAGGAAACAAATTTCTTATATAAATTTAGATCATTTACTTGAAATGGATATGGAGAAACTAAAATGTTATGCTGACCAAACTACAAATAAGAGAAAGAGGTCAATGAATAAAATCTATAAATGGAATAATCAATGATCATTTCAATCATCTTGAAACACTTGAAAAAACCCAATTGTTATCATGTTTACTTCTTTGTAATGAGCTGAAAGAGTCATTACAATTGTTGGGTGTACATTCGACATAAAATAAGAAGAAACACATGGCATTACAAAAGGATATTGTTCAAAATGTTAAAAAGGGTTTAGATTCTATTGGTAAAGGATCTCTATCAATGGATAAGGCCACTACAAGAAGGCTGATGTTGACATCTATTATAAATCAAGATATAGCAAGAAAAAGAAAAATGTCTACACTTTCGACTGAAATCGGTTATAGTAGAACCACACTAATAAAATATGAGAAAAAGAGAAATTTTTGGATGAGAGTTCAGAAGGAAATTAGGAAATTATGTGTAGAGATCCCCATTCTGACAGGATTGAAGATGTTGTTAGGAAATTGATCTCAAGTTTTTGGCGTGATTAGACTTGTCCATCATAAAATACTAGAGATTTCATGAGACACATTATTGGGCCTAGTATTTATGAAAATCATATTAAACATTGGCTAGACATAACACAACTTGAGATGTATATAAAATTTTGTAATATATATCCTCACATAAAGATTAGGAAAACAATGTTTGAAAGGTTAAAGCCATATTATGTGAAGATAAAAAAGTTTTTTAAAACTTGTTGTTGCCATTATCATATTGAATTTGATCTCTACTATCAAGTGTTTCAAAAGATGAGAGAAGAAAGTTATGGTTTTGAAAATGCATCTCCTAAACTGGTAAGTTTTTTCATAAAGGCTATGTTATGTGATCATGAAAATGGACCTCAAATAAACTACATAAAAGGAATTTGTGAAACATGTGGAAATTTAGCTAAATTTCCTTCAAGAAATGAAGATACTGACCTATTTCCTTCAAGAAATGAAGATACTGACCTAACAAAGACAATAAATTGCAAGAGGTACAAGTATGTAAAGTTTCAAACAAATTTTGGGAAAGAATCCACAAGGTTAAACTATGTAGAAGAGGAGATTCCTATTGGAAAATTTATGGAAGATTTTCAAAAATTGATACAACCATACATACAACATTCCTTTTTTGCTAAGTGGAAAGCACAACAATTTCAAACATTGAGAGATACTTTCCCACTTGGAACAGTTCTATCAGTAGTTGACTTTGTAGAAAATTACTCTTTTGTACATCAAAAGGAGATTCAATCAGAATATTACTTTTCAAAGTATATCACTATTATGGTTCATGTGTGTTATCAACATGAACAATCAGAATTGGATGGTGTTGAGAGTACAGATGAACAACGAGCCATTAAGAAAGAATATCACTTTTATATTAGTGATGATAAGGAGCATGGAACACTTTTTGTACAACATTGCTTTACATTTTTTTTTGAGAATTTGAGAAGTAGGGGTGTAAAATTTGAAAAGAATTTTGTATGGTCAAATGGATGTGTGGCACAATTAAAATCTTCATGGCCATTCTATGCAATTTCTAGATATCATAAAATCTACAAAATACCACATGTTTGGAGTTTTTTTGAGAGTGGGCATGGAAAAGGTGAGCATGATGGAGCAGGATCTTGCATCAAATGGGCTTTAAGAAAGCATCAAATGAGTTATTCAAAAGATCGTATAGACAATGCACATGATGTTGTTGAATGGTGTAAGAAACACTTTGCATCAAATGTGGTCAAAACATCTTTGAGAACAAACTGACACATTCCACATAGAGTGTTTTGGGAGATATCGGGTATAAATTACATTTTCAAAAATTTAAATTTATTAAATTTAATATATATATATA
Organism: Sequoia sempervirens; assembly: GCA_007258455.2. Lineage (NCBI taxonomy): Eukaryota > Viridiplantae > Streptophyta > Pinopsida > Cupressales > Cupressaceae > Sequoia > Sequoia sempervirens. The sequence goes on from VDFB02022156.1 coordinate 300,812, forward strand.
CATATATACATGTTTGTTCACATAAGTTTGTTTTTGTACATGTATCTAGGTGTGGATAGAAGATCAATGCATGGATGCAAGAGGGTAGAAAAACAAGATCTTTACATTGTGTTATGAGTTCAAATAGTGCCATGGATGGACATTATACACAAGGGATTACTCTTGTTTTTGCACTAAGTGCATTGCGGGAAACTCTGATCATGCATGCAACAACCAAGAACTTGGATATGTTGGTAAATGGGATATGGTGCCACTAATTTCAGAAATATATGATGAAGATGAGGAAGAAAGATTTGAAGACATTCCTTTGATTTCAATTGATTATGACCATATTTCAGGATTGGTTAGAAAAGGTACATGTGTAAGTTTTCAATAATTTAAATATTATATATATAGTTAATGATCTTTAAAGTCTAAAGACATTTCTATTTTTTTTAGATTTTTTGTGTAAATTTGGTGTACAGAGATGTTTTTGCAGTCATAGTAGAGCCTAGAAACATAGAAGGTGTTAGCTATTATTTATTGCATTACACAGAAGAGAGGAATAAACTAACACAACTTGAAACAAGTGATGGAATGCTATTTCCCACAAGTTAGTTTGAATTTAAAATTATGTATACTTTGTGTTCACATGTGCACATTATATTATAAACATTAAATATATATTGTACAAACCTTGAGCATGAAAATTTTGTACACATTCACATGTCTTACCTCAGGTTCATGTTTACCATGCAGGTTTTGTTGTAGTGCAAGGGATATATCTAAAACAAGTCAAAGTTGTTCAACATGGGATTCATTTTGTTGACTATCAACTTGATAACAAGGTATATCAATATAGTCACTTAATAATTGCTACCGCCCTACATCTTCATGCAGTTCCACATGCACGTGGCCGAAAAAATGGAGACTAGATAGTGATGATCATCAAAAATTTTTACATGTTATTGAAGAGCGGGCTGAACCAGAATGTTTGAGTTAAATTATATCCATGATTTTCAAGTTCACTTGTAACTCTATACATGTTCAAGTGAGAACTTATAGTAACTTGTACATAGTTGTAAATCATTTTGTGTAAATTCCAATTATATGTACATATTTGTTCCATTGAATTCTTAAGTTCAAGAATCTCTAATTTCATTTGAAAGTTCAAAGTTACACTTATAGCATCATCTCTCACTTTTTTTTCTTGCATGTAAACCCATATATATGCTTCAATACTTATTTGAAACCTAGTGAAGTTTTTTAAAATCATTTTGCCTAAATTACAATTATATACAACTTATATTTGTTCCATGGAATTCTTAAGTTCAAGAATCTTATATACAATTATATACAACTTATATTTGTTCCATGAAATTGTTCCATGGGAAATTATGTGTTTTGGATGTGCTACGAATTCTAGTTGCATGTGGCATAATTAAACAATTAATAATAAGTGTTAAATGATGGAATGAAATAAGTTTAGACATATCTAGATTTTTTCTTTAAAGAAATTAAGTATTATCTAATTATAAAATTTTTGCACATAGATTTAAAACATAAATCAATGCAAATAAAAAATAAAGTTTCCATCAATTTAATTGACAAAAAATTCACAAATGGAAATAGAATGTTCCCATCTAGTTGCCAAATCAATATTTATATGACTTCTATATTACTCTCTCTCTCCCCTCTACCCTTAACCCTTAAACTCTAAACCCTTGTTCCCTCTACCCTCTATCTCTCTCCCACTCACCCCCTCTCTCTCTCTCAAGTCTCTCCCTCCTACCCCTTTCCCTCTCATGTCTCTCTCTCTCTCTCCCTCTACCCTCTACCCTTAAGCCTTAGAAGCCCTTGAAGCCACTACCCTCTGCCCTTAACCCTTAAACCCTTAAACCTTAAAACCCTCTATCCTCTACCCTCTACCCTTACACCCTTAAACCCTATACCCTCTACCCTTAACCCTTAATCCTTAAACCCTCTACCCTCTACTCTTAACCCTATACCCTCTATATCTCTCCCACTCCCTCCCTCTCTCTCTCCTCAAGTCTCTCCTCCCTGCTCCCTCCTCTCTCAGGTCTCTCTCTCTCACTCCTCCCTTTATCTCTCTCCCCTCACCCTCCCAGCCAAGCCCTATACCCTTAAATCCTATGCCCTCTATCTCTCTCACTCTCTCTCTCTCTCTCTCAAGTCTCTCCTCTAATCTGTATCCTCTCTCAGGTATGTATATATCTCTCTCTCCTTACTCACTCCTATCTTGGGCTCCCTCTACCATCTGCCACCCAACCCATAAAACCCTCTACCCTCTATCTCTCTCCCACTCCCCCCACTCTCTCTCTCTCTCAAGTCTCTCCTCCTACCACTCTCCCCTCTCTCAGGTCTCTCTCTCTCCTCACTCCTTTTTATCTCTCTCCCTCTGCCTTAACCCTCTCCCCTCTACCCTATGTCTCTCCCACTCCCCTCTCTCTCAGTCTCTCCCTCCTACCCCATCTCCTCATCAGGTCTCTCTCTCTCTCTGCTCCACTCCTTCTGTCTCTCCCTACTGCCCTTGACTCTCTGCCCTCTACCCTTAGGCCTTAAGACCCTCTGTCCTCCTACCTCTGCTCTTACACCCTTAGACCTATGCCCTCTGCCTAAACCCTTAGCCCGCCAGCCCTAGGCCATAAAACCCTCTACCCTCTACTCTTAACCCTACACCCTCTAACGCTCTCCCACTCCCTCCCTCTCTCTCAAGTCTCTACCTCCTACCCCCACTCCCTCTCTTAGGTCTCTCTCTCTCTCTCTCACTCACTCCCTCTATCTCTCTCCCCTCTACCCTTAACTCTTAAAACCTCTACCCTCTATCTCTCTCCCACTCTCTCTCAAGTCTCTCCCTCCTACCCTCTCCCTCTCTCAAGTATCTCTCTCTCACTCACTCACTCCTATCTTGAGCTCCCCTCTACCCTCTACCCTTAACCCTTAAACCCTAAACCTTTGTTCCCTCTACCTTTCTCCCAATCCCCCCTCTCTCCCTCAAGTCTCTCCCTCCTACCCCCTCTATCTCTCTCCCCTCTACCCTTAACCCTTAAAGCCTCTACCCTTGTACTCTCTACCCTCTATCTCTCTACCAATCCCTCTCTCTCAAGTATCTCCCCCCTACCTACTCTCCCTCTCTCAGGTCTCTCTCTCACTCACTCACTCCCTTTATCTCTCTCTCCTCTACCCTTAACCCTAAACTCTTAACCCTTAAAAACTAAACCATTAAACCCTCTACCCTTAAACCTCTCCCTCTCTCTCTCTCAAGTCTCTCCCTCGTATCCCCTCTTTCTCTCTCCTGTGTATCTCTCTCTCACTCACTCCTATCTCGAGGACCCCTCTACCCTTAACCCTTAAATCCTAAACCCTTAAAACCTCCACCCTCTACTTTGAACCCTATACCCTCTATCTCTCTCCCACTCCCTCCCTCTCTCTCTCTCAAGTCTCTCCCTCCTACCCCATCTCCCTCTCTAAGGTCTCTCTCTCTCTCACTCCCTTTATCTCTCTCCACTCTACCCTTAACCCTAAAACCCTTTATCCTCTAACCTCTACCCTTACACCCTTAAAACCTATACCCTCTACCCTAAACCATAAAACCTTAAACCCTCTACTCTCTACTCTTAACCCTATACCCTCTATCTCTCTCCTGCTCCCTCCCTCCCTCTCTCTCTCAAGTATCTCCCTCCTACCCCCTCTCCCTCTCCCAGGTCTCTCTCTCTCACTCACTCACTCCTATCTCGATCTCCCCTCTACCCTCTACCATTTATCTCTCTCCCACTCCCTCCCCCTTCTATCTCTCTCAAGTCTCTCCCTCCTACCCCCTCTCCCATCTAACCTTAACCATTAAACCCTAAACCCTTGTACCATCTATCCTCTATCTCTCTCCCACTCCCCCCTCTCTCTCTCAAGTCTCTCCCTCCTACCCCCTCTCCCTCTCTCCCCTCTACCCTTAACCCTAAACCCTAAACCCTTGTACCCTCTACCCTCTATCTCTCTCCCACTCTCTCTCTCTCTCTCAAGTATCTCCCTCATATCCACTCTCCCTCTCTCAAGTCTCTCTCTTTCTCTCTCACACACACTCCTATCTCCCTCCCCTCTACCCTCTACCCTTAAGCCATAAACCCTTAAACCCTCTACCCTCTACCCTTAACCCATAATCCCTTAAACCCTAAAACCCTTTATCCTCTACCCTCTACCCTTACACCCTTAAAACCTATATACCCTTTACCCTAAACCCTAAACCCTCTACCATATATCTCCCTCCCTCCCTCTCTCAAGTCTCTTCTTCCTACCCCCTCTCCCTCTCTTAGGTCTCTCTCTCTCTCTCACTCCCTCTATCTCTCTCCCCTCTACCCTTAACCCTTTCTCTCCCTTTCTCTCCCTCTCTCTCTATCTCCCCCCTCTCTCTATCTCTCCCCCTCTCTCCCTCCATCACTCCCTCCATATCCTCCTATCTATCTCTCTATTTCTACCTCTCTCTCCCTTTCTCTTTCCATATATCTCTCAATCTCTATTTCTCTTCCCATATATCTCTATCTGTCCGTAATTCTATCTCCCTTTCTCTATCTTCCCCTATTTCTCTCTCCTCACTATCTTTATTTACCTATCTCTAATTATCTTTGTTTGTCTATCTCTTTGTCTCTCTCTCTCCATATCTTGATATTTTACCTGAGCTAGTTTTTTCTCATCCCCATTGTTCACAACATGCCATTCATTAATTGGTTATCAAAAAACTTTAAAATGGTATTTACAATTCCTATGTCAAAGTCTTGTTTGTTGATGAACTTTCTCAATCAATTGCATATTTTAATTATATGACGAACAAGCACTACCTCATTATTGATGAGGGAAAATAATATTTGAAAAATATTATGTTTAAACTAAGCAATTTATATATAATATAAAATATTTTCTTTTTATAAATGATAATATATTATTATTTTTATTTTAAATTTTGTTTATTTATAATTTTATATTTATTTACACAATATATTTTTTAATGTATTTAATTCAAAAGTATATTGATATTATAATATTTATTGTAATTATTTATAATATATAAGTATAAAGTATATTATTTATAATTATTAATAATATATATGATTTATATATATATATATATATATATATTTTTAGACTGCAGGAATCGGGTAACATGACCCCATATAAACTGCAGTGCGCTTGGTAAACTTTTTAACGTGACCGGCGGCGCTGGCGCTACACGCCCTCCGGTACCACGGGGGTGGGGGAGACTAGACCTCGTGACCAACCTCCTGCAACAGGAAAGATTTAGCCAACCGAGCTAGGGCCCCAACCCCATATATGATTTATATATTATTAATAACTATTATATAGATATATTTTATATTATAGAGATTAAAAAGTATATAATTAATATTATATATTATAAAATAAAACTATTGGAAACATGGCAAAAAAATTAAAATAAAATGGATTCATGGCAGGGCGGTTCGAGCGGATGTCAGTTAGTAGTCCACTCGAACCAACTCGCCAATCTATTTTTTATATTATTTTGAAATGGTTCGAATGAACTATGATTCGACCAAAGCTATATTTGATTGAACATTTTTATGAGGTTCACGCGAACACTAGTTTTCTCGAACCACCCTTTTCCCCCTTCTCTCCCTTAGGCACAAAAAATGTCCAAAATTTTGCACTTTGAAGCTCAAGTTGAGGATGAAAATGGAGACTTTATGAACCCAATTGGATGATGGTAGTCCTCAGAACAAGCTATCCAATGAATATAATTTTAATATGTTTTGATTTTATTATCTATTTGTTTTTTTAGTTTTATTAAACATAGGTTTTTCACCGAAAATCAAGCTCTTTTTTCTACACATGTGGAAAAATAGAAGATTATCAATTCTTTTTTTTGATAAATATGAGTGCATTAGATATTGAAGTCCTTGATCCGACAAAAAAATTTGAATTTCGATACATACAAAAAAAGTTATGCATTATACAGTTTGCCTATGTCTGAATTGTAATTGGCTTGACTTCGAAACTTGATTAAGGAATAAATATTCAATAAGACACTATCTAACCAATTGGAAGCATTAGATATCATAGTTACAAATCTAAATTCAAAAAAATTAGAATTTAATCCTTCATGGAAAAAAGTTATGCATTATACGGTGATCGTCACTCCTTAAAAATGTTGTTTTCTGAAGAAAAAAATTCGAGGGAGATAGAAAAAGAAGTGCAACCTAATTCCAAAAAAATTGAAAAAAATATATTTAGAATCTACGGACAAAATGTCACGAAACTCTAGTTTGCATCATCTTCAAATTCCTCACGGTTTAGCTGCTATAGGTGCTCGAAAGTGAAGATTTAGTTAGAAAAAATTATTTCAGTGTCCAATTTGGCCAAAAATTGTAAACCCATATTGTGGGATCACCCCTACATTGCCTAATAAAGATCAAGAAAAGTTTGATGAGAAAAATCAGGAAGTCGTGATGTTTATTAAACTATCATTGATGACCAACTACCTCAGGTACTGTCTGGCAAGATAACTAAAGAAATTTGGGATCTTCTGAAAGATATTCATGAAATATTTGACAAGAGCCGTGCATTCTTTTTGAAAAACATGTTTTTCTCCATCATGATGGATGAGAAGGAAACTTTGTAGGCACACTTGACAAAAATCAAGGACATCCATGATTAGCTAGATGCTATTGGTCAGAAAATGGAGGAGGAAGATATGGTAGTAATCACTTTGAAGAGTTTTCCAAAATCTTATGAAGACTTTATTGAGACACTCAACATTACCTCATCTAATGTTGACTTAAATTTTTCAGATCTTTGCACCATACTTCTGCAGCAAGATCATTGGAAACAAAAGTTTGATAGCGGTGCTAGTCCATCCTCCACAGAGAAGACATTTCCTACCAAGAAATTTTAGAACAATAATGGAAAGAATCAACCCTCTCAACAGACCAGTCAAGTGTAATCTCAAGATCCTTCCAAGAAGAATGTTCAGTGCAAATATTGTCATAAGTATGGTCGATGAAGAAAGATTGTCGAAAATGCTTTGCTTTTGAACAGAATAAGAAAGGAGAGTCGAAACCTAAAGCCCGTGTTGTAGAGCACACTGAGTAGAAGGATTCTAGGTTCTATGCCTTTATGGCCAAGAGTCTAGTAGATCCTATTAAATCCTCTGCCTGATATATTGATTCAAGTGCATCTCGACACTTCACTCATTGTTAGGATTGGTTTATTGAGTACACACCATTCAAAGATTTTGTTATCTTTGTAGGAGGTGAAGAGTATACTGTTGTCAGAAAGGGCAATGTGTAGATTCATTATGGAGGCAGAAATTTAATATTTCTCAATGCATATTTTGTACTTGGCATGCAACTAAATTTACGTTGAGTTAGTCAGATCATGACTCACTCTCCTAAGCTAGATATTGTTTTCAACATGCATACATGTAACATTGTTGATAGAGAGACTCACACTATAGTTGTTCAGGGACTTGAGGATCATGGTCTATATAGACTTATTGATTCTAGTGATTCTCAAGAGCACGCTATGGAAGCCATGAGTACTTCAATCAATAGCCTTTGGCATCAGCGTTATGGGCACCTAAATATGCAATATATCTCTCAACTATCTTGATATAATCTGGTTGGTGGTCTCCCTGTAATTCGGACTCAAAATCATGGAGTATGTGAGGCTTGTCATGCTGGAAAGCAGCATTAGACTCCGTTATTAGTTGGTGACTCTTGGCAAGCTTCCAAGGTATTATAGTTGGTTCTTGTTGATTTATGTGGACCAATGGACACTTCTTCGGTTATTGGTTATAGGTATTTTCTATTATTTGTTGATCATTTTAGTAGAAGAATGTGGGCGTACTTTCTTAAAAACAAATCAGAAGTGTTTGGTATATTTCAATAGTTTAAGGCCTTAGTTGAGAAAGAGTCAGGCTTTCCTATAGTCACTCTTAGGTCTGATAATGGGGGGGGAGTTTTATTCTTCTGACTTCTCTAGTTTTTGAGTTGTACATGGAATTAAGCACCAACTTACCACACCTTACACCCCTCAACATAATGGTGTCATTAAGCATCACAATTGCACCATTACAAAAATGGCTCATTCTATGTTGGATCATAGAAATGTTCCTAAGAAATACCGGGTTGAAGCAGTTTATAATGTTGTTTATCTTTTGAACTGGTCTCCTACTCATGCAGTTAAGAATATGACTCTTGAAGAAGCCTGGTCTGGATGCAAGCCTAAGGTCAACCACTTGAAAGTTTTTAGCTCTACTGCTCATGTGTGGATTCCAAATTCCAAGCGCACTAAGTTGGATTCCAAAATCCAAAAACTCATGTTCACTGGCTATAGTGAGAATCATAAGGAATATAGGTTGATTGATGTAGATACAACTCATTTCATCTTCAGTTGTGATGTTATGGTTGATGAAACTATTGGGAATTTCTTTTCATCTTTTACTTCTATGAGCCCTGAGGATCAGTCTATGCAGGGTCCTGATTTGGGTGTTTGTCTTCCCCTAGCTCCACCTGATGGGAGGGATTCTATCGGTGTGCAAGTGCCTCAGCAGAATATTCTGCCACCCATCCCTCCTCAGGACAATCTAGATCCTAATCCAGCTAATGTTGTTCTAGCCACCCCTGGTGATGTTTTTCCTCCTATTTCAAATGTTGATACTTCTACTCTTTGGCCAAAATGGAATGCTAAAACCATAAGTGATCTTCATGATGATGAATTGATTGAGGGTAGATCTGCTCGGAAGAAGAGCAAGCAACATAATACTATTACTTTTTCTCTTATGGCCAACCTTCACAACATCTTTGAGCCTCAAACATATTCAAGAGTGGGAAACGACTATGGAAGCTAAACATTATAGCCTTCTAAAGAATAACACTTGACTCCTCTCTGATCTTCCATCTAGGAAGAATCCCACAGGTCAAACCACAATAGTGGTTTACAAATTTTATGAGGAACGAAATTTCATTTTTTTCCTTTTCCCCAAACTCAATGGGTTCGGTCGAACTCAATGGTTCGATTGAACCTCATTATATGTTTGACCGAACCCATAAACCCTAAATAAAAATAATCTTATTTAAAGGGGTTAGGTCGAACATGGGTTTGATTGAACCCCCTTAAATAAGACATTAAAAAAAAACATTGTCATTTTTTACTATCATTTTCACTTTTTGCCAGTTGCTTTCCCTATGCTTGTGCATGTGGCAAACCAAGACTGTGATCTACAAATGGCGAGAAAACTAACTTCATCTCTCTGGCGAATGCAAAATCAACTTCGTCTCTCCAAAGTTCATCAACCCAACTTGCATATCGAGCACCAGGTATGTGAAATTCAAATTTTGTAGAGTTCAAAATGCATTTGTTTGTTAAATTTCAAAACCCTAAATGCAATTTTTTTGAAATTTGTTGAATTGAAATTGCATTTGTTTGAAAATTTTTAAAGCGTTTTCAGCATACACTATTTCTATGATTCATTTCTACTCTGTCAAAAAATTAACATGCCCTGTCTATGCTTCCACATTTTGCATACATTTTTACCAGGGCACCTCCAATATATTTGAGGCATTATATCAAACAGTTCATTAACAAATTTATTTGAGGCATTATATCAAACAGTTCATGGTAATTTTTGATGGAGTATGATAGAAATAGTGTTTCCATTATATGCACCCTATATCAAACAATTCATTAACAAATTTATTTGAGGCATTATATCGAACAGTTCATGGTAATTTTTGATGGAGTATGATAGAAATAGTGTTTCCATTGTATGCACCCTATATTGAATAGTTCATTAACAAATTTATTTGAGGTATTATATAAAAAAAAAACACTATTGGAAATTTATTTGAGGCATTATATCAAACAGTTCATTAACAAATTTATTTGAGAAATTATATCAAATAGTTCATGATATAAAGTTTCTAGGGTGCATACAATGGAAACTTGGATAAAATTCTTCATATTTTGCCTTTGAGTCTTATGACATTACTCCAAAATGGTTGGTGAACTAAATGTATGAATCGAAGAATAAATTTAGAGGAAAGAAACTAGATTGTTTGAATGAAATGTATAATAAAATAGTTCTATTAGGATTTAGAAGTAATGAAGGTATTATTAAATTTTCTAGTATTAGGAAAATATAAAAATATGTCCACTTTACTATATATATATATATATTTAAACTATTCTTCATATATCCATGTTAAAACTATTGAAGAAATTAAGAATTACATAAATCAGTTTTAGAATTTGTACAAAGAAATAAATGAATTTGATAAAGGCGAATATTTCGAGCCATGGCTATCCTCTGCAAAATCCAATTTGATTTGAGATATTTATGGACAAAATATGGATGGCGTGGGAGTAGGAAATAAGAAGAATAGCAGCAATTTATATCTTCCCTCATCAAATAATTTCACGTTTAAAGAGTTTCTTAAGGCATATCCAATTATGAAAAACTATTATATACTTGAACATATAACTATATTAAAGTATATCATGAATAAATTGAAAGGATAAAGAGTAAATCACTAAAAACACATACATAAATCATAGAAGTAAATTGATTAATATAAGGAGATTCAAGTAGTTGGATAATTTTTTCCAAGGAGTGGAAGAGGTTAAGAAGGAACCATCAAATAAATATAATATTTTAAATACTTTAAAAGAAAAATACATTTCTCCCTACTCTAAATTGAAATGGCATTCCTTCTAAGATGATAATAATTGAAAAAGAAGAAAATAATCATTATGAAGATCAAGTACCATTGATAATTTTTAGGAGATCAAATAAAATATTCAGTTCAACAAAAGAAAAAAGAGAAAATAGTTAATGCTAAAGAAACAACTACAACCAAGCTACTATTTTATAAATTCTCCTCTTATGTAGTCTTCATTTCCCTATAAATTGTGGCCTCCTTGTACAAATTAACTATTGATCATCATAGTGAAACAAATTTAACATTTTGAAATGGTTAAAAATTATTATTATTTTTATTTGTATAAACTGTATAATTATTATGGGTTAATTTCTCCTCTCCTACTCTTCCTAATAAGGTTCTATTTTACAAGATCCTCATATAAATGTTAGGGTTATAACTTCTAAAAATTGAATAGTGTCAACTTAATCTCATTAGACAATGCTCCCCTAGTATAAATGGGGCCAACTTTTTATCTATCAAACTCGGCTATGTTTACATTGAATAAGAATTTGATAACTTTATCCTGATATTTGAACTAAGATATCTTGGCTCTAATTTTAGTCATTTTATCTAAAGATTATTGGTGACATATCCATTCGTGTTTAGTTTTAATCATTTATTATTGCAATTAATTATTACAAGGAGATTCTTGAAGCTTGTATTCCATCCCCACCATTTTTATTCTAAATATTTGACATTTTCTTTCAACTTAAAGTCTAAATTTTATCCTCAATGCTATACATATTTTTCTAGGATAACACATATTCATTATATTTCACTAAATGTGTTCAGGCATAGAAGAAAAACCTTCAATGTATCTTTAAGATAACTTTGATACCATCAAGATAATCCCACCTTTCATTGCATTAATATCAAGGTTAACTAACCTTTCCTCTTTACATGCTTTTCAATTAGAGTATCCTCTAGTAAAAATAGAAACATTAATAGTGTGGTTATCAAAGAGTGTCTAGGGATGCACACATCACTATTATTAATAAATTATAAGATTGTAAGAAATGTTTATGGAAGAAATAACTGTCTAATAGAGAATATAATGTATTAGTACATATCTAACTATTACATATTTTAAATAAAGCCCCTTTAAAATCTATCTTATTGCCATTTAATGAGTCAACTAGGTTCAAAATTATTTTCATCTTATTCCCCCAAAATTCATCACCTTTACAACAAAACTTGATTCCATCTAATTTATCTTATTTATTCTCAAATCATATTAAAATCACCACCTTAAACTCTAAGAAATATTTGGTAACTTATTTATTTTATCTTCATTTAGAAAGGGGTGTGAAGGGGATTTAGAACCTTTTAAAGTTTCTTTCAAAATAACTAGGAAGATTTTATTCATTGCCTTTCTTGTTGCTTTTAGGATTAGTGTTATGAATTTTGTGCCTTCATTCTTAAAAATTCTTATATCAACTCATTTAGCATTTCCATGATCTTTTTATATGGGAAAGGTCAACATACAATGAGGTAGACACTTTCCATTTTTTTTATTCCTTAATTAGTTCTTTCTAGGGAAACTTTAGTCTTTTTGAACACCTTACAAAAATACGATAAATGTGTGATTATTTTTCTTTCCACTCTATAAATTTTTGATGTGCTTGGATATATAATTGAGATGATTCGGTCATAATGTACAATGATAAAAATTTAGTATATATGAAAGAAATATTTCAAGACATGTCAAACTACCATTCTACATAACTCTCACATGGAAATAAGAACATTATTTTATTTTAACTAAAGAAATTATGTGTACTCTATCTTGAAAATTACTAATTAATTTTGAATTATATGTACTTATAATTTAAAATAAGAGCATCCTTTGTAACATGGAATAGATAGGTTAATTTTAATGAAATAAAATATGTTTTTTATATTAAGAAAAATTTACAAATATATGGAACTCATACATTGAGAAATTCACTAAGATGTAACTCTATATGAGAAGTAAGATGCTCGAATAATTTATATACCTTCTTTCAATAATTAACATTAGAAATTAATGCTTGGCTCATGTTGTATGCCCACCTCCCAATGGTCTTGGAATGGATGCATTTAGATGGAAAAATTTCAAAGACTCATTAGTACTTGTGGACCCTCAAGGCATGATATATATCATGGGCTTTATTTTATGAGAAATTTGGTCTTTTGTTGTTGGCTTCTAGTATGAATGTTATCTATAGAGATTCTTAGTTGAGACTCTCAATCTTCCATTGTTGGACACAGTATTTGATTATATACAATATGCTCGCAAAACTGTATTAATTTCTAATGTTAATTATTCAAAGAAGGTTTTGTTTTATAAGAAGAGACCTATGTTCACATATTCCAAGGCATGTTATTATTTACAATGCATGACACTTCTTCACATCTCTACCAAGTTCTAAACAAATATAGATCTTCCATTTCCATGGAGGAGATTGATGATTTAAAAAGAAAATATCATGCCATTTCTTTCTTGAGAAGTCATGTTTGCATTCATGATTTGCAACTTCCATCTTCATCCAAAAATAAATTTTGTTATCATTATGTTCCTGATATTAAAACAAATCAAAACTTTCATTTGAGCATGATCACCAACACAAAGGTAAATGAGTGGAAACAAAAGAAAGCTCAATTAAAGGCTTTCAACATGTTGGTGGAAAATCTGCATCTTTTTGAAAGTGGCTTCCTAGCTTATCAGTCTTATATTTAGTAAGGTTTTGTAATCTCCATTGTGTTATGTATTTGGGTCACGAGTATATCTAGTATGATGTCTTCTTTTGGGTATTTTGGGTGCATAAGAGAATGTGCATATGTACGGATATATTCAACCAATGTGCTTTTGTAACATTGTAATCAGACAATTGGTCATTTGTACTAGGACCTCACTGGTCTTTTTGATATTTTGTAAAATTTGTTACTCATACTACAGTTGGGGGTTTTCTTGTTGGTTTTTTCCCGCCAGTATGTCCACTTGAACCAGCTATATGTAAAATATTATATATAAATAAAATTATAAGTGGTCTCCCACTTTTGCTTAAAAAAAAAGTTCTTGTAAATGTCCACATCTTCTTCCTTGACATAGTTGTTATTTCTTTAAATATTTCTTATGATTTTTCATAATGTTGGTCAATACTTTACTGTAAATATTCTATAGTCATGCTCTTAAATGTCATAAGAATATGTAATAAGAGGGTTTCATCTTATAAAGCTATAATAATATGCATTTAGAACATCTTGAACGCTCCATTGACATTTCAACAAATTACAAATAGCTACTAACATAAAAGAGTAGGATGCCTCATTTTCCTAATATGAGGACAAAACTAATAAATCAAAATATTAGGATCTGGGTTGAAATTTACAACTTTCCCATGCTTGAAATTAAGTTTATCATCTATTTGAGGTGGATCCCAACAACAATTGTGCTTAGTGCTTACAATTACTAATCCAAGGAATACCTATTCATTTTTTCTTTATTTTACATGCCTAATGACTCCTCATCTCAAGTTAAATTGTGGGAATGGATTTTTATGCCCTCCCTATGACTAAATGGCTACAAGGAGGTGAATATGATATGGTGGAAAAAACAAAGATACAAGTTGGTTTAGTTCTCATAAACTCTCTAAAAAATAATTGAATTCCTACATCCTAACTAGAAATACCATGAGGGGTTTAGATCCAATTTTAGACAAAAAATATTCTTATATTGATCACTAGTTCACTTGGACCAACTAAAGAGATGGTGAACTAAGGGAAACTTAGTTGTATTGATAGATTAAAACTTAGTTATTTCTCTTTCCATTGTCCCCTCTCCACAAAACACCCTTATTTAAGTAGATTCTATTAAACCTATCTCACATATCACCTCCCAATTCTTTAAACTTTTCAAACTTCTTATTCCTCATGCCTAATAATCTATCCTTCAAGCTCAACACTTCCCACCTCAATCAAATTGATCATCTTGCTTCCCTAATATCCCTTTGGTTGATGTTCCTAGACCTCATCAAAATGGTAAGTGGATACAATTGTGGAATGATGCGATTAAATCTATTGCACTACCTTACTATGATCTTACATTAAGAATATGGCTAGAAAGAGATCTAGAATGGAAAAAAAATGGATCCAAATAGAAAAAAAAAACTTGTTTTGGATTTAGCACTTACTAATAAATTTTCTACAATGAGTGGTTGCTTCCGTTAAAATAAAACTTAGAAGATTTGAACTTAATTGTGGTAGAGGATCTCAATTAAGAGATAGGATACATTGGATGAAAGGATATAAGGGATACAAATTATTTTTTAGTTATCTCAAACATATTTACATTCTCGAGAGTGGATAATATCTATCGTTGATCAAGAGAGGTAGTTCCATGAAAAATCTAATGATATTAAATCCATTTTCCTCCAACATTACAAATAATTTTTAATTGATCTAGTTGAAGGAGATCCACGTCAAGATATAGTGAAAAATTATGGGCATAACAATTATATATTTTTTAACATATATAAAATGTATGGTTGGATTAGTGAGATATTTATAACAAGTAAATGCAATATGAAGTCAAAATTTATTAGATTTGATTCTTAATAAATTAGTTTTAACGATTCAATTTATAGCTTTATGCAATCTATAAGTTTAAATAGTTTGATGGTATATAAACTTTATACATATAAAAATATGATAAATGTCTAATTATTTTGCTTTCCAATCTATAATTTTTTGATGTTATTGGCTATATAATTGAGATGATTCACTCATATTGTAATGATAAAATTCATCCTCATATGGAGGATTTTATATTATATTCCATTAAATTCATCCTCTTTATAAGATTCTTATGGAATATTGATATTCTAGTGTGAATTCTTAATTTTAGATTTATCTTAACTAGATAAATTTAGGTTCAATGAAGGAAATAGAACTTTTTTTTCACTTACATAATCCTATTTTGAAGTTCATTTATGTTAACAACTATTAGATTAAATATTTTTATCGCCAATTATTTTCAAATAATTTTATACTAATCTTTGTATTCTTATTCTTTCTTTCATCGTTTCATTTAAAATTTGAACCATTTAAGGATGCTATGTTATAGATTATAGTTGTCCTCCAATTCTTTTTAAATTGTTAATGGTATGAAAATATTATTGATGGGTAGATGAATTATTACAACTATTTTAGATTTGTATTCCCTTTATCTAGATATATTATTTACCAAAGTCTCATTGCTCTTTTAGGTGTACTGTATATGTATATATATATATATATATATATATATATATATATATATATATATATATATATATATATAATGTAGATCATGTTCCACCTACACTAGATTCTTTGTTTGCAAATACTAGTAATGAGATTAAAAAATTGAGAGATTCATTAGCACAAGGTGCAAACCTGGGGATATATAGTGAACCATGCATGTTAATATTGCATAGTCTAGAAAAACTAAAAAATGAACTTGAGAGGACTAGTGCATATTCTTTAGATAGAGTGACTATTATTCTTTCTCGCATGTGGGAAGAAGTACATGGTGATGTTCCCCTTAAACAAATATAGGATAGTGTCACCAAAGAAATGATAAAAACCTCTTGTTTTCCATTTTATCAAAATGTGTGTAAGGTTAGGGGATACCAGGTCACTAGATGTGTTGATCATGCTATGGCCTCATTGATCTACCCACGATTTCTCGCAACACATGGTCTATACCCAAACAATGACCAGATTCCATTGTATTTTGTTCAACAGTTGTCTACTAAGGTCCATTTGGGCCTCAAAGTTAACTACCTGGACATTCCACCATATGTTGGTCAGGGGCATGGCAGGATTCCTGATAGGCCCACCTATCTTCAAGCAAATAGACCACCCCCAGTGTTTAGGGTATTGGTTGGTGAGAGGTCTCCTGCTCTCACCTCAACTCTAGCCCCCATAGCAGATGAGGTTGTCATTGCTTCCCAAAAGGAAGCAATTGACACTGTAGGTGAAATTGTGGCTGCCACCACTAGGATATCTAATGATTGTGTAGGTCAGTATTTGATGTCCAGACATTCCTAATCCATGCCATTTTCAGCATAGTGGATGACCATGGATCCTTTTACAATGGTTGGCATCCCTACTCCTACACTTGGCTTGATGCACTTATAGGAGATATGTCACACATGGCTCTGCATTGCTTGGATGAGGACCTGTTGGAGGCATATGCCAACATTGCATCAGACAATGTGATTGGTATAGAGCATGTTAGAGATCATTTGAGACATAGAGGTCATTCAGTTCCAAGATCCCATCACTCTCAACCGAGCACTAGTGCGCATCAGGATCCACATACAGTTCATTTGACAGCTGCACAGACTATGGGTTTTACTGATATGTTGATTGGTTTTGGTTCATCATCGCCAATGCCATCGCACCTTCATAGTCCTCTACATTCATCATTTATGGCATGAAATGGGATAGATCAGATGGATGTAGATGTTGATTCGTTGCTTGACCATTTGGTGGATATGGCGGAGGCGACTGTTTCAGAGGACTTAGGTCATCTGATATCATATGATATTCATGTATGTGTGCATGTGCATGTTTCAATTCTTTTTTTCATTATTTTTAATTTTTTTTTAACTAGATATTCATGTAAGTTGATATATATATATGTATATATATTGTTACAGGTGGACATACCTCATATCACTCTTAGCCTTGGTCCAGATCGTGTGCATGATTGATGTGACTTTGTGGATGAATTTGCTACCAGTGGACATGCGTGTTTTTCATTTTTATATAATCACATGTGTATATGTACATGCAATATTTATGTATGCATAGATCTATATTGATATTTAAAAATACAAGTTCATTTAATAATAAATTTCATAAAATTTATTTAATATAAATTATATGTATTTAACACATCCTGTACACAATTTTATTTGTAGGATCAACACATCCATCAAAGTAGGACCGTTCTCATTCAGATGGCCATTAGACTAGAAGTAGACATTCATATTAGGCCATGCACACTAGATTTTTTATCTTTACCACATGCATTTGCTTATACATGATGATCTTTAGTATTTGAGATTTGATGATCTCTAACTTACATTTGCTTATATGATATACATACATTTGCTTATTTTTTGATCTTTAGTATTCGACATTTGATGATCTTTAATTTACATTTTGCTTATATGATATGTACATATATTTTCTTATATGATATATACATACATTTGCCTCTTTGCTTATAATATGTGCTATGTTTATATGTATTGAATCCCTTTACATGTATGTATATGTGTTTGCTTATGGTTCAATATACATACATATTTTCTTATTTTATGATCTCTTACAACTTACATTTGCTATATTCAATATACATTTGATCTCTAGTAGAATTTTGGGAAATCAATGCCACTTTATAATTAAGTTCATTCAATATTTGATCACAATATTTTTTTTTCAAAATGACTTAAGCAACATGAACCATTGAGTTGAGAACAGATACTGTAATCTTTTATTAAAATATTAACGAATTCAATTCAAATATAATTAAGAAAATTCAATTCAAATTATACCTCTATTATACGTTTTTGACAAGTAACTTGAGTTAGTTCAAATATAATGAAAATTTAATTCAAATTATACCTCTATTATACATTTTGACAAGTAACTTGAAATTCAATTCAAATTATACCTCTAATATTTATACATTTTTGACACTTTAACAAAATTCTAAAATTACTAGATATGTTGTGCATACCTATGAATTAAATAACAACAAACTCCATAATGAAATAACTTGTTTGTTTACTACTTGATTCATTTAAACTAGGATCTAGTTATTCAATGTACACTAGAATAATTTT
>VDFB02022157.1:0-40916 GCA_007258455.2 Sequoia sempervirens
AATCATCTAATGATTAACTCCATAGCCTTCAAGCATTTGAGGTTAATAGGAAACAGTGCTTTCCAACACCAGGAACCACCACCTAGCATAAGCACTCACTTCCATGACTAAGAAACAATCTAGGGTTCTCCATATCACCCAGGAGCCTATCACACAGACACCAATATGAAATCTTTACTGCTACATAGCCACATAGTAGGAAAATCCACCTCATACTCCAAGGTTATACCTCTACCAGCCAGGAGACATAGATCACAACATGATCAACTCCCTTTTCCATCTTCACCATCCTTCAAGCTGCATGCTGTCTCAGAATACCACAAGGCTTCCACTCAACAAAGGATCAATCCATCAGTCCATTCCTCTAGATTTCTTTCAGCCTCTCAAGCTAAGAAATCTTCACAGGAGAAATATCTAGAACCAACAACCAGAAGAAGGCTCTGATACCACTTGTAAGGAAATTTAGGAGCGCATCTAGTGAAAACTTCATGCAGAAGTGCCTTCAGTAACTTTCATTTCGATTAGGTTACCTCAAAGACATGAACAACTATGTCCAAATGCGGAACAAACACAGTTCATTTCCTACATTGATCCATCTGAGAGAAACATATGTAAATTCAATAGCAAGCACTAACAGATTCTACTACACGAACCAATAGACATGAAAGATGAAACAGAAAACCATAACACAAAGATTTACGTGGGGAAAATCCTTTCAGATAAAAAACCCCACACTCCAAAGATTGAGCCATTGTATTATTCTGCAACAAACGATTACAATACAATTTCAGGCTCTTTTCCTTTTCATAGATTACATTTTGTTCATCTGGATACAACTGGTAGCAAACTATTCCTGAGAGATCAAACAAAGCAATCAGGATCACAAGAGATTCCAATAGCTTGACTCTGCCTCTCAATCCTCTGCTTCAACCTAATGGCTTCGGCCTTTTGGCCAACCACTCAATCCTTACTCTATAGTTCTCTCTCTGGCTCTTGGCTCTTTCTGTACTCTTACCTGCACACTACTTCAGAACGTCCAATGCACACGTATATGCATTTGTTCTCAACAGTCAAAAAAGCAATTACCAACTCAACATCATCATCATAATGAAGATTTTTCCACTTTGGTGTAGATTTTTCCTTCCACATAGAAATGGTTGCAATGATTCACGTTCTGCATTCTTGGGTTGGTCCACATCACACCACGTCAGATAGTCTTCACTCGGTCAATAGTGATCAACTTGTGTCGCATGTCGGTGAGACACTAGAAGTGTCTCCCCGATGCCACAAGACCAGATTACACGTTGTCACCAAGATTCATCTCCATCGGCAAGAGGTTCTACTGATATCCACAAGTCATACCAAAATCAACATTCTCATCGGCGAGACAATCGCCATTCGATGAGACATTACACTGAGCTCATAAGTCATGTCGAAACCCATTGTATTCCTATCAGCATCCATCTATCGACAAGACTATCATCTTTCGCCAAGATGTCACAATGAGCTTCATGTTATACCGATCTCTGAAGAATCACCAAGAGTCATGTCGACATCCAAGAAGCATCGGCCAGACCATCACTAATCGTCGAGAGGTCATACCGAAGTCAAAGAGTCATACCGACAACAAGATTCCCATCGGCAAAACAAACACACTTCGCCAAGACATCATACTGATGCCTTTAAGTCATACCAGAGACATTTGATAATTAACAAGACATATTGCCTTCGCCAAGACATCACACCGAGGTCTCAAGTCATACCGAGCGCCAACTAATAGTCAGCAAGACTTTTGTCTTTCGCCAAGACCTTTCACCGAGTGCTCATGTCTTACCAAATCGGCAAGACATTTGACCTTCACCAAGACCTCATGTCGAAGTCTCCAAGTCACCTCAATCTCACCTTTCTCTAGGAGTCATGCATAACACATCTCACACCGTTGGTGAGACAAATTCCCGTCGCCAAGACTTCATAGCGAAGCCTTATGTTACACCGATGATCCCTAACACTGTTGTTGAGACATCTCCTGGTCGCCAAGAGATCATGCTGATAGGAACAAGGCATACCGATTTCTTCATCAGCCAGATAGATCGAAGGTCATGTCGATATCGGCAAGATTTCCTATCGTCACTGAGACTTCTCACCGAGACCCTTGAGTTACACTGACGACCACAGGTGTATATCTATCAGCAAGACTTCCCTTGTCAGTATGAGACATACCGACTATCCAAGACTCCCCGACACCACTTGTCACCCAGAGTCACACCGATATCCGATAGCCACCAACTATCGGCCAGAGGTCTCCCACTCGGTAAAAGCTTACAACGAAGGCCACAAGTCACAATGACATCACCAATCGGCAAGACAGAATCATTGTCTTGGCGACATGAGCAAAACAAAAGGTTACAACTTCCAGTCGACCAGACAACTTGAATGTGACAGCGACCATTCTTTCTCAGAGGTTTCAGCATGTGAGATTGAGGCATAATTTCTAACATAAATGACATATCAGATGCAAGTGGTGTTGTATGATGCAAACATGCAAATTCAGCGATAGAAGTTCAAAATCATAGCAGAATTATTATGTGATTGCTAAGCAAAGTAGTACTTCATATTCAGAGCTTCAAAGGAACTAAAATACAACACAAGAAAGGTGCACTTTGTATCAGTTCATACTTTTGCAGTGAGCCACATTTTTGTATTGTACTTAACTCTAGTTGTGAGCCTTATAAGGACAATGTGTCTTGACAGTGAGCCCCTATAATATACTATATCTAGATATAATATATTGTGAGCGAATCCTCACCGTGGTTTTCCCATTTTAGGTTTTTCACGTAAAAATCTTGGTGTTCATGTGTTTTGTGATCTTGTGGATGAGTCATGCTTTCATTTCTTATTTCAGTTAATATAGTTTGGTGATTGAATTTGTTGTGTTCAAAAAGTTATAGAATATTGATTCACCCCCCTCTTATCATTTTGAATGTTTAACATGGCTGAGGCAAGCCCCTAAATGTCCCAACACTTTCCCTCTCTTTGAATGTGCGAGTTATAGGTTTGAAGAGTATTGAAGAAGGATTGAAGAAAAGTTGTTCATTATTGCATTCAAAGCCCTAAATCTTGTCAAGCCACAAAAACTCACCTATAGGATTATCCGACAACATTTTGACAACTTTGCAGACATAAATCATAAGCTTAGATCTAATCAGGGGACCCCAAAAGTAAAGCAAGACACCCTATCAAAGACCCATATGCCCCTAAGCATCCCAATCCTCCTATTCAGCTCAAAACCAACTTTTCAGGATAGGTACATAGTCTCCTACATTTTCCAGATCTGCCTGCAAATTGTTGTTTCAGTCTATTATTTTTCAGGATCTTGCATTTTTCATATTAGGTCATATAGTCTAATTATGTTAATCATAACAAATCAATTCCAAATCATTCCAGTCCATTTCCAATATCTCAAAGAAGAAGATCCAAGTCTGATTAGGCCACCTTCATGGTTGATAGCCAATTTATTCACCTTTTTGATCTCCCTCTTTAACGAAATATAGGAAAAGGGCCCCTTGTTATCCTAGGTTCTTTGCATTGAGGACCTAGGATCTCTTTTTCTACATTTTAGTTGCATTTGAAATTTTATTTTCCAAGTATGAAAATTAAATATAGAATATTTTTCTAAAGGAAGCTTCATCTCTAAAAAAGCACTCAAAAAATAAAAAAATAATAACTAAATTAACCTTATAAATCCACAATCTTATATACTAATAGTTTATGCATTATGTTCTTCAAGTAAATATTAATAATTTCATGGTGTATAAAATGTTAGATATAAATTGTCTAATATTTTAAGCATTATACCTTAACTATGCAAGGCATCCAACATTGGGAAAAATCTCATTCTATCTCCATATCATGCTTAATCATTCAAAAGAATTTATAATCATACATGGTCGTATGCATGATGATGACCAAAAATTATATTTTTTGTGTGGAGTCATGCCTTTCACAAGTGTGTGCATTGGATCCTTCACTTGTGGAGATTATGCATCCTTCAACAATGAACTTTAAGAAAGCATTTGAAGAACAAATAGCACATTTTATTCTCCCATCCATACCTTATGCCACTATATGAATGAAACAACACCTTACATGGCTAAGAAAAGAACCTCAAAACCATCTCCTTCATTATTGAATCTCTAGATTTGATCACATAAGAACAAGAGTTCTTAACATGTCTACAAATTCTTCATTTTCCATGCACATAGCTATTTCATTCTTCTCATGCCATTGCCACAAGCACAAGATCACATCGCTTTGATACCAAAATGAGAGTGTATTTTTTATTATATATTTATTTGATGAATTGCAAGAGGATTTATACAGAGGATAAATGCATTTGTTAACTAAAATTGCATAACCGACTAATTACATAACTGACTAAGTTATTAAACAATGTAATATTATCAACTACTATACTAACAATTATTTCAAACAATACCCATAATAATAGATGCATTCCTTTGAACATTTTTATCAAACTAAATAAAATCTTAATAGTTTGGATGGTAATGTTCTCTTGCCTACAAAATTTTCATCCTCTAGATAAAATTATAATAGAGTTGGAAGATATATTTTCTTGCATAAAACATTATCATCAACTCTAGAGAAAATCCTAACAAAGTTGGAAGATAATGCCACAGTTAAATCTTCTCTTAGCTAATATTTGAATCCAAAATTTATTAATTTAATGAATTTAATCATATCTTAATCCTAGATAAAATATAATATAGTTAGAGGAATCATGGCCACTCCAAGCCTTTACCTATTTCTCTATTCCTCTAACTCTCTCTTTATCTCTCCCTCTCCCTCTCTATCTCAATCTCCATATCTATATCCATCTTTGTCTCTATTTTCATTTTTATATCTCTCCCTATTGGTAATGGATCTTGAATCTTATCTTTTTTATTTAGATTTTTTTTAGCTATTTTTGGATCTTAGTTCTTGATGGGGGGTGTGGGGGGATTTATCCTCCCAATTTTATCATCAAGGGATAGAAATAGAGACATGAGAGAGGATAAGTAGAGAGAGAGGTAGGTAGAGAGAGATATATGGATGGAGGGAGGGAGAGAGAGGTAGGTAGAGAGAGAGGGAGAGGAGAGAGTGAGAGATATCTAGAGGGAGAGGGAGAGAGAGAGGTGAAATAGAGAGAAATATAGAGGGAAAGAGGGAGTGGCGTGATGAGAGTGAAGCATGAGAGAGGAGGACATGGGAGAGGGGAGGAGAGGATGCAGGATAAACGTGAAGACATGCAGAGAGATGAATGATACAGTTTAGAAAGGATTTATGATTTTTTTGAATAATTACAATGTTACCCTTAGACAACTACAAGATTATAGGAGCTTGTTGATTACTAAAATTTGACTGTACATATGAAAAATTATAAGATCTTCTAAATCCTAGAATCTGCATTATAACTCCTAGAGATCTAAAACTATTCTCAAACATCCTGAAACTATATATACATCATGTAAATAGTCTGAGAAAGAGAGAGTGTGAGCTATATAAGGAGGTAGAGAGATGGGAAGAGAAAGATTCTTCTTGGGAATGCAAACACATTATAGCGTACTTGTGTTATTATTTTCTTTGGGTATTTCCAACCCTTAGGGTTGGATTTACCTTGGGAATCCAACCTAAAGGGTTGGACTTACATGTCAACGCCCATAGATGTGTTTTTTGCAAATTTATAAAAAAAATCACAATGTCGAGTGTTCTCTCCATTAGGTTTGCACATCTTTCAATGTCAAGTTAAAAAAATAACATACTAAAAAATTGATCTCTCTCATAGCTTTCTAACCATTTATTTTTTTCCAAGTTTCAATTATGTTAAGGTTTTGATCTTTAATTTCTTTTGCTAGCATCTCCGCTTTTTGTCAAAATTTTACATATGGTATTTTTTTCTTCATTTTTTACCAATTCATCAAAATTTGAAACAAATTACATTTTTAGAAACTACACTCTATTCTATACACATTCAAAAAAAAAAAAATAGTTTCTAAGAAATTTAGGTGGGACAAACACTCAATTTTTGTTTTTTAAGATGTGTCCCCTTTGAAAATTAGTAAAAAGTAATATATTCATTAAAAAATAGTAGAAAAATTGGGCACAAACTTCATGGTGTTAGCTAAGTTTTCATCGAAGTATTTTCTGAAAAATTAAAAAAAAAACATTTTATGGGGTCCACACCAGACGCTATATTATGTTTTTTTGATAAAAATAGGAGCACTTTGTGTGGCCTCCCTATTTGAACCCCTTAATCTCCACCATTTAAAAAAAAAAATAGAAAGTAGATTTAAACACTATGACTTGTTTTTGTTGCATCTTCAAATTTTGAGCATAACTATCTTCAATTTCTCATTCACGATCTTTTTTTTTTTAATTTAGAAAAAAGTGGTCACTTAAGACCTCCTTTTGGTTCCCCATTTCCCTGCACTTACCCATTTCAATAATATCTATTCATGACATCATCATTATATAAATAATGCATGATTTAATCATTTATTAAACAAGATAGAGCAAGGGTTAACACAAATAGACGTCACACAAGTTTTTTTAAAGCTCTCCATAAAACTCTCTAAAAAAAGGCCAAAGAAGACTAGATATATCAAGGACGATACAATAAAAGGTTAGGTGCAATTTGAAAGAAAAATGACTCTTGGAAGGTAGTGGAAAGGGATGGTGTTGTTTAATGCTATAAGTCTATTTTCTATGAATTTAGGTGAAATTGTTGCTTTCTATTGGTAGCAATTATGAAATCATCAAGGCACTTTCAAGATGATTACAATTTAATCTCCAAAAAATTGTGTCAATTTTGAAATTGCCTAAGCATAATTGAATGTGTGCCAAATCTTTTGAGACTGCCACTTGTAGACAACCAACAATTTTACCAAATTTGGTTCAAAACATAAGGTTTTGAAGCACATAAAATCCAGAAAGAGACAAGGTGCTAGTAGATGCTAATAAACAATTGCAAAGGGGACTAAGGGGACTTATATTTGATGCAAGAATTGATCATTATGTTTTATATTATGATGGCATTTTGAGTGACATCAATCATTGCCAAACTTAAAATGTGACCAATGCAAATTCAGATAATTACAGTGGCTAGACTAGGTCCAGATCATAAAATGAGACCTTTTCTACACTAAATTGTTGAAGACATCCTAATCACAAATCCACATCCATATTCTACTTTAAAATATTCTATCATAACATCAAACTAACCAACAACAATAACCCACCCATTACCAAACCAAATTAAAAAGCTACCCAATCCTAGACTCCAATCACTAAAGTCAATTTTTGGAACTAGTCTATTTTAATAACCTTAAACCATTTCGTTAAAGTCTAAACAAATGACAAACACATTACCAAACCAAATTAAAAGGGTACCCAAACCTATTCAATTACTAAAATCAATTTTTGGATCTAATTTGTCATTATAACCTTAAACCATTCCATTAAAGTCTAAACAAATGCCAAACCCGTTATCAAACCAAATTAAAAAACCGCACAAAAGTCAATTTTTGGATCTAATTTGTTATTGTAATCTTAAACCATTTCATTAAAGTCTAAACAAATGGCAAATCCATTATCAAACCAAATTAAAATGCTACCCAATCCTTTTCTAATTTGAAATCAATTTTTTGATCTAACTTACTATTATAACCTTAAACCATTACATTAAAGTCCAAACGCATGACATAGATCTAGTTTGTTATTATAACCTTAAACTATTCCATTAAAGTCTAAACCCATGACAAACACATTACCAAACCAAATTAAAAAGCTACTCAATCTTACTCTAATCACTAAAACACATTTCTAATTCTAATTTATTAATTATAACCTTAAACTATTCCATTAAAATCTAAGCAAATGACCTTAAACTATTACATTAAAGTCTAAACACATGGCAGAGAACATGCAGTTATGTATAGATGCCTCGACCAAGTCTTGCTAATTAAGTTGAGTCACATGGTGCAACAATGGGTGACTAGAACCCAAAGCTACCCAAATAGATTAGAAATTACTTGGGGGAGGTGAGGAACTTTAAATAACACTAGCACATGACCTTTCCATTTCCAACAACTATCATAGGTGGTTGTGTCCAGAGTCGGGGCCCCCGGGAATGAGATTTGACACTTCCCTGTTATGTACGGCAGTGTAAATTGCAACGTTTCCTATCCCAATAAAGTTAAACCATGCAACAGGCGATGATGATAAAATTATTAATGTGAGCCCCATCAGTTTCTAGATGTCAAAAGTTTTAGACACATCCATGTGCTGTCCCTTAATTTGGAAGGTTGGATTATCTGTCGTTATTCCACAACGTGCTGGAAACCCCACCATAATTCACGTCATATACAGCTCTGCAATTGACGGGACCTTAATTCACTTATTTAATGCACTGCACACAGATTTCAGTTGACGTTTAATTTAATTTTCGTAATTTTTTTATTTTATTTTTAAGGTTTTATTTATTAAGGATGGATTTGAATTGATTTAAACTGAGTTTATCATAGATTTTTTTTTTTTATTATTCTTTTATTTAAGATAATGTCATATATCAAAATTTAAGAGTGAGGGTGAGATTTAATCTAATTTAATTAATATTGATTTTAAGAATTTTTTAGTGTTATATAGATATATATGTATGTTGGATAGTTTTGAATTTAATTTAATTGAGATTATAGCAAAAATTTGTTAATTTTTCATTAGTTTATTTAATATACCATACAAATAAATATCACAAGTTAATGAGCCATATGATATTTAATTTAATTAAAATTGATTTGTAAATTGATAAAAAAAATATTTTTAAGGTTTTACTATTATGGATGGATTTGAATTATTGGTTTGTAAATTGATAAAAAAAAATATATACTTTTAGGATTTTACTTATTATAGATGACATCTAATAAATTCACCACCAACAATTCACCTGTCAACAATTCACGAAGGGAAAATTTAGAGTGAATTGTTGGTGGTGAATTTTTCATGACAGTGAATTTTCTCACAGTAAATTGTTGGCGGTGAATTTTCCATTAGTGAAATGCTGGCTGTGAATTTTCCTAGAGCCATTATGGTTGGATTTGAATTCAATTTCAACTGAGTTTATTATTTTATTTATTATAGTACATATAGATATCACCATTTAAGAGGGTTGAGATTTAATTTAATTTAATTAAAATTGATCTTAATAGCATAATTTTTTAATCTTAATACTTCAAGTATTACTATGAATAAGTTTAAATTGAATTTATAATAAATAAAAAAAAATTTCATTGTCTTATTTAATATAATACAAATAAATATCAAAATTTTAAAGCAATAAAATATAATTTAATATTAATATTCATATTAACTATTTTTTATAAATTAAATTAAATTTTAATATACTAACCAATTCTTCATCAATAATACTTGATCTATTATTATTAATACATTTGAATTTAATTTAAATTGAATCTATGATAAAGAAATATTTTTTTTAATTTATATCATTTAAATAGATCTTTCACCTTCTTATTATATCTCTTATATACATATAATTTTTTATTTTATTTTTAATTTAATAATTTTAAAAAATCTTCTTAAAATCAAGTCCCATCATTACTAATAACAATGTTTCATTATCTTCAACAATATTTTAAAATTTAGGTTACAATTTGGTTTGAGATTCCTCTTTTGTCAGTTTTGTCCATGCTTTCATCAAGACTGCATCATTAAATTTTCAATATAATTAATATATTTGTATTTTTTACAATTGATAAAAATATGAAATAAAATTATTATTTCTTTTCATAATATGTAGTTCAAATGTATCCTTCAATCCTTATTATTATTATTTATGTATTTTATTTTTATTTATTTAAGAGTTTTTATTTTATTTTATTTTATTTATTACATGACTATATAATTTTGTATTGTCATTTTTTATTTATTATTATTTTTAAATTACTATTCATTATTTCTTTTGATTGCATCTTAATTTTAATATAGATAATCATAACATAATACTCATGCCTTACTATTAATATACAATACCTCTTAATATAATTACCAAATAATAATATAAATTTTAATTTTAAAATTATTTAATATTACAAAAATAATATCTTTTATTTAAATTTAATTATAAAATAATAATCACTTAAAATAACAAGATATCACTCACTAGTTTGGTGGAGGGGTTAATCCTCATCTTAATCATTAAACTATCATTTATTTTTTATTTTAAAAAGATTTATTGTGATTTTAAATATAGTAGTCATTATTTGTTAAATTAAAAATATTTTTCATAAATAAATTACATTAAAAATATAAAAAATCATTTATGATATTTAAGTATGTAAAAAGTATTTGACTTAATGTATAAATTAAAGATTGATTTTTTTTTAGTAGAGAATAAAATTGCAAATCTTTCGTGTTTGTCCATTTGTTTTATGTCATTTTGTGTTGATATTATATTTTATTGTTTAAGCACTCAAATTCAATTTTTAGCTTAGTCCAATTTTCTAGGGATCAACCTCTCTGGGCTTGGATATAACCACACATGTTATCTATTTGTCAAGTTTTAAAATATAAAATCTTTTATTTCTCAAGCCAAATTTCTAGGAACATGAATGTTAGCCATGTTCTCATTAAAGGTCTCAAATTGTATGTTTAGGGTTTGTTTTGAAGGATATCATCTTAAGTCATTTTCATGGGGTTTGAAATCAATAGTTAGCATTTTTGTGGATGCATTTAGAATATTAGTTGAAGTCTCAATCTTAGATCAATCTTGAGGTTTGATTAGTATCGATTGTATCAACATTTACATTATTTGTTTGGTGTTTTTCAGTTCATTATATCAACCATAGAACTTGACTGTTATCAAGGAATTTAACACCCTTTCCTTATCTATAGCATACATCTAGAGGTGTTCTTTAGCACCACTCATTCTCAAATCTAAGTATATACACACACAAATAGGTTCGTGTCATTTGAATGTGAAATTTAGATTTGTTCTAGAATTTCACGTGGCATGAGAGCAAGATGTCCTAAAACTAGATCACTAACACAACCTAACCTACACATCAAAACTTTCTAAAAATATTTGTATTGGATTTCAAATTACTCATTATATCAACCATAGGACTTGACTGTTATCAACTTAACACCCTTTCCTCTATCTATAACATACAGCTAGAGGTGTTCTTTAGAATCACTCATTTCTCAAATCTAAGTATATGCACGTGCACAAATAGGTTCATGTGATTTGAATGTGAAATTTAGAATTGTTCTAGAATTTCACGTGGCATGAGAGCAAGATGTCCTAAAACTAGATCACTAACACAACCTAACCTACACATCAAAACTTTCTAAAAATATTTGTATTGGATTTCAAATTACTCATTCAATGCTTTATATTTTCAATTTTTTATGGTAGTGCCTTAGACAGTCAAAATAATCAAAATCATCAACACATCTTTAACCAGGTAAATTTTATTTTTTTCTCCATAATCATATTTCTTTATTTTAATTACTCGCATCTTTATTTATATCGTCAATCTCAAATTCTATTTAAACTCTAAAATTTAATCTAAAATGACGAACCTTTAAATCACCATCTAAACAGTTTTAAAAAATATAAAATTAACTAGAAAACTACACCCAAACTACACCCTCTTCTCTTTGTACCCTAAATAATATTAGAGATTTTTTCCACCACATTGTGGAATAACGAGAGATAATCCAACCTTCCAAATTAAGAAACAGCTCTAAAATTATCTAGAGATTATCTAGAAATTATCTCTAAAATTATCTAGAGATAATCCTCTTCTCCTTGTGCCCTAGAGATCTAAAGAATCTCTAAGATTATCTATAGATAGATAATCTTGGAGATTTAAGTCATATGCTCTTACAACGAGAATTTCAGCTAACCTTCACGGTTTTAGAATTTTGTCAATAAATTTTAGTTTGGAAAAGTTAGAGATAGGCTAAACCGTCATTTGGCGAAAAATCCTCCTCAAAACCCTGTTGTTTTTGCAGGCTTTTAATGACTTCTAACTGTCAACAGAAACTTCCAAAATTTGGAACGGAAGGGCAGATATTTTTACGGGTCGTAGGACCACCTGTACCAGGATAATATATAGAGAAACCCATTTCGTGGGACCCACTTAATAATGCTGACTTACAGATAACCTGCGTGCGTAAAAATGACGGTCGATTGGTCCCTCTCTCTATCCAACATGTGTGCATTAAAGCCTAAAGGAACACATTATCTACTATTTTAATAGAATTTTAACCACTTCGGACTTCCTTAGTCGGCCACACAAGGGTGCAAGCAAATACTTTTCCTTGGTGCTTTTTTATTGGGTTTGAAATTGGAGACAAATTTATATTTGTTCTATTTTATTTACAGACTTAGAATTGTGATGATTATTAATTTTATTTCATTCTACAAAAATTAAATAATAAAGATTCTTGATAATAAATAATCTTATTAGTTACACATTTTCAAATAAAGAACATTTGTTATTAGTGTTTTCTAAAAAGGTATATGAACTTATTTGCATTCAAAGGTTTGGTGAAGACATATATAAAGTTGTTCATTGGTTGGTTTGTTAACTAGTTCATTGATTTTGTTTGAGAGGATATGTTCACGAACAAAGTGATAATGCACTTTAATATGTTTTGTGTAAGTATGGAATAAGTTAAATTGTTAAACATCTATAACACACTTTGATTATGACAATATATAATAAGGGGATTAGGATGTGAGTGTTGAAGATCCTCAAGAAGTTGTTTGAGGTAAGGGAAAGGGGCCCATAGTGGGTAGGGGTCCAATGGTGGGTATAGAAGTAGACCTGAGTGGGCCCCATAGTGGGTAGACTTAATATCCAATAAATTTACACTTAATATCCAATTGCAAAACACTTTTATCCATAAAGTACACAAACTGACAAATCATGTGATGGGACATCAACACACTAATAATACATGACTTAGTGACCCACTATCAGTCTCGCCTTTTTTTGGCCTTTTTGGATACCTTGACAAAAAGCATGTTGATGTGACATCATACTTGATGATGTGGCCTTGAAATCAATTTTTAAAAGCAAGGGACTTGCCAAATAATCTGTTGTACAAATTTGGGAGTGATTTGAAATTTTCACATAGGACTTTGAGAAGCGTGAAGTTAGGGTGGCCCACTATAGGCCCCTCTCCCTTATATGACTTCACATGTTGTTGCAACAATTGTCTTCTACCTACTTCAACAAATGGCAATGTAATGTTAAGTTACTTCTTACAACTCCATGAAACAATGGTAGATCCAAGATTGAAGAAATAACAAAAAAATAATTTCCTATAATCTTTGCAACATGTCCAATCTGGATCTAAAAGTATAACAAATTTGAAAATCTTCATTCTTCAAATATTTCAATCCAAAGTTCTATGTTCTTTGAAGATATCCTAAAACTCCCTTTGCAACTAACTAATGACTCTACTTTAGGTGAGTCTTGAATCAAGACAAGATTCCAACTATATAAGATATGTGTGGACATTTAGTAGTCAAGTAAATCAAATTTCCCACCAAATCCTATATAGTGTTTCATTGACTACTTTACTATCTCAATCTTTAAGTTAATGTAGTTCTAATCTCCATTGGTGTTAGTAAAGCTTTGTAGTCTTGCACTTTGAACCATGTGAATTTATTTCATGTACTTCATTTAAGAGGAATATTTATTTAAATGTTTGTCACACTTCAATTCCAAGCAAGTAATGAAGCAATCTAAAATTAGACATCTCAAAATTGATCTTCATTTCTTTCACTTAATTGATTTTCAATTGATCACTCCTAGTGATAAACAAATCAACAACATACAACATGACATGAAGAGTGGCTTGTGATAAAAAAATAATATACGAATTTGGGTCAACATCAAATTTATAAAAACCCCTTAAAGAAAGTGTCAAATAAAATGTTATCAACAACCATATTAAAAGTTTTTTTAGAGGGTTTTTTATTATATCAACAAGGGGTACTCAAGTGCTTGATTAATCTAAAAAATTGACATTAATTTAGTTGTTGATATAATGAATTTCATTGTTTTCTTTTAAATTTTTTTAGTAATAACTTGAAACTTTAGTGCATGGATTGATTTTTTTCCTATTTCAATAAATATTTTTAAAATAAATCTTGAAATTTGTGTGTACTAAAACACAACTATTTCAATATACATTTTTTTAAAACTATTCATCCAAATTAATAAATAAAATATTTGCTATGGAATCTCTCCTTTAGTTTGTCATTTTTTTAAGTAATAGTAGTAAAAAAATAATATTTTTTATAACTACACTTATAGCTCCATAAAAAAAAACTAGTTAAATTAGATTTTTTTAAATATTATTTTTGTATGCATGTTGTAAGAAAAAAATAATCTTTTTTAATTTTTTCTATGAATTGGTCCCAAAGTGATGCTACATATGTATTTATTGGACACTTCTAGTTGAAAAAGTTGTGGTCCAAATCTAATTTACCTATAATGTATCCAACAAGAACATATATATGCATTTGACTTAAATTAACTTTCAATTAGAAATGTTTAAATTCATTTGTGTTAATAAGTTGACCTGAAGTGAGACATAACTTTGAATTTTCACCAATATATACATAGCATCACTTTCATGCTAATTTACAAAGAAAATTATAATTATTTAAAAAACTAAATTTTACTACCATTTCTAGTCTTGTAAATAATATTTTAAAAAAATCTAAAAATACCCTTTTATAGATCTAAAAGTATAGTTTTATAAAATAAAATCATTTTAATATTGTTTTATTTTTTATCTTCACTAAAAGTGGTCATCAACACCTAAATATAAGATTGTTTATTTGATTAAAAATATATAAAGTTCATGATTTATTTTTTAATTTATGATGTGTTAGAGAAGAAATTTCATGTTTTTGATAGGGCCCAAACCCCATTAAACATAAGAAAAAAATAACTACAACTAAGCTACCAAATAAAATATAGCACAATTATATCCAAGTCACTAAGCACAAAATAGTGCCCAAGGATAAATCCTAAATAATGCCAAACCATTTCATATTGAACCTCACACCCTTAGTACTAATACATGTGATTGCAAAATAAACTTGGGAAGAGATTTATTCTAACTTTGAATAATTACCCATGAAATGTTTTCTTCTAAGTCCTCAAACCTAGGAGAACTAGGTATGCCCCCATTAAGGGCCCATCTATGGCGCTACATAAATAGAGGAACATCTAGTGAGAGATGTCAATTGTCACTCTAAAATTGATGGTAGAATAAGAATAGTGGAAATGGGTAGATGAGCAAAGAAATCTTGAGCTAAGTGAGACTCACTAGTAGGAGCCAATGGAACCATAGGAACCTCATCAGGCTCAAAAGGCACAACCAATAGAGTGGGTGAATGCAACTCTAAGCTATAAATTGAGTTGTTTAGATACACATTAAGGTGGTGGGGGAAGGTTTTCTACTACCAAGTAGAGGAGGATGACTTGCAGATAGCATGGGGATAATCTAAAGTCAAATTCCTAGTGATAAAGAAAAATCTACATTTAAAGGGGATGCCCTAATAATTGATATGACTGAGACCAAGGTTAATTATTCACCTATAAAATAGTCTCACTAGGTATATCATTCAACAATTCAACTTCCACTAAGATACATGTAAAGGATTTGTGGGTGAAGTTTGAAGAAGTAAATTCCACATTCAAGAAGTGACCTAGAGCATCACTAATGGCCTCAAAGGTAGAATTGAACTAGAACTAAAAAGGTAGATAATGCATTCTCATCTAAACCAACATTATATAAATATAATATTTCAAGTGGTTGAAAGAGGGAGACCAAGGATGAATTGAGAGAGTGTATTGGCCCCACATCCAACTACCAATAGTTAACACAACCTCTCTATTATGAGAAGATTCAAAATATACCATGAAAAAACCCCTAGCATAGGGGTAAATATCTATCCTACTCTCAATGAGTGGAGTCTAATGCTCAAAAATAGAGTGATGAAAATCTAGGAGAGTAGGCCACAAATAGTTAAATCTAAAAACTAGACCAGGTTGGTCATGAAAAATACTTCATTCTCAAGAACTTCCTACCTTAGAATCACCACTAGAGTGGTCACAACATAGGGAAGATGAATCTATTTTTTAGGAGGGTGAGAGGCATTTATAGAGGGGATATTAGGTATAGCATCCAAATATGAAACACGAGAAGTGAAGGGGTCAAGTAAAGGCTCAACAATGTCCACATAGATAACAAGCATGATGAAAACATCATCTAGAGCAAACATCCTATTAAACCAAGAGCAATGACCCTATAAATCAGCCATTGGTGCCTTCCTAATAGACTCATAAGAGAAGCCAAAGACCTTATCAAGGGTTTCATGAGAATTTAAATGGGTGTGCAAGTTGTAAATAGATCCACCACCACATATAGTAGAAATAGATGGTAAGGGATAACCTCCCCAAAAAACCATCCACTGGCACAATCTTCATTCTTCAAATATTTCAATTCAAATTTATATGTTCTTTGATGATATCCTAGAATGCACTTTGCAACTAAATAAGATAAAATTACAACTATATAAGATATGTGTGTACATGTAGTAATCAAATAAATCAAAATTCCCACAAAATCATAAAGAGTGTCTTATTGACTACTTTACTATCTTGATCTTTAAAGTCAATGTAGTTTTGACCTACATTGGTGTTAGTGAATCTTTGTAGTCTTGTACTCTAAACCATGTAATAATTTATTAGGTGTTCTTCATTTGAGACGAGAATATTTTTGAGGATATGCTCATGAATAAAGTGATAATACATTTCAGTATGTTTTGAGTGAGAATGGAACACTATATTCTTAGAAATTTGTAACAAACTTTGATTATGCCAATATATAATCAATGGAAATTGAGGTGTGAGTATTGAAGATACTCAAGAATTTGTTAGGGATATATATGGATTCACATGTTGCTACAACAATTTCCTTATACTCTTCTTCAATGAGTGACAATGTAACATTAAGTTACTTCTTACAACTCCTTGAAACAATGGTAGATCTAAGATAGAATTAATAATCACAAGGTTGTTAGGGAGTCCTCTAAATACCTCAAGAGTACATGAGACACACATTGCAACAAATCCCTATGATTTTCTCCATTTTTTGTTTCCACCCACTGTTTTAATTTATTTTTTTTGCAATTTTTTGAAAATGTCGGCGCTATTTATCAGGATGGCACAATTTTTGGAATTTATTGCACTGATCAGTACAAGTCGGCTAATTTAGGTGCTAATTAGCACCTGAAATAATTTCATCTTTAGCGCCGATATTAGCTTCGAGTGTAGCGCCACTTTTAGCTCCAACTTTAGCTTTGAGTTTAGCTTCGGGTTTAGCGCCAGTTTAGACACCCTTATGTCGAAGAGACTTATTTATATGTCTCATCAATGATGTAAAACAATGAAATTCCAAAAAGATACGGGCATATCAAGGAGAGAATCACTTATGTCACATCGACAAGGTATATCTACAAGTGCTCGGTGAAACATAACTCTTGGATATAATGAAGTAATGTCGATGAGACATTGAGATATCAGTAAGAAAAATAAGATTGTCTCATTGACACTCTTCAAGTAATGATCAAAAGAATACACCACTATATCATTGGGAAGGTGAGCAACATATGTGGTAGAGTAGTATACACCACAACCCCACAGCAAGAAGCCTTGAGCAAGGCGGTAGTACGGTAAACAAAAGAAGGGAAGGAAAAACACTGCTATACCACAACGATAATCGCAAGTCTCCCCGACTTGGAAAAGTTACACCAATATATAAAGAAATATCGCCGAAGGAAAATATTGATGAGACAGTGGCATATCGGCAAGAGATATTAACTTGTCTCATCGACACCGGAAACCAACATCAAAGGAACATAAGATCTAATGTCAATGAGACATTGAGATATTGGTAAGACAAATAAGATTGTCTCATCGACACTCTTCAAGTAATGATCAAAATCAGAGACCGCTATACTGCCGGGAAGGTGAGCAACATATGCGGTAGAGCGGTATACACCACAACCCCGCAACAAGAAGCCTTGAGCAAGGCAGTAGTGCAGTAAACATGGCATCATTACAATTTACAGCAAATCACATTAGTTGCCAAAATTAAATGCTATTAAATTATTAAGGGTTGCCAAAACTAATATGATTGAATATTGCATGCCATCCAAAGATAAGTGAGTTTTCCCATTATCACACTCAATTGCAGTGCACTAGCGTGGAAGGAGCTAAGGATACGAGAAGAAGTCCTGCAAGCATGAAATACTCGGGTAAGTGCATGAAAACTCTCTGAAAGAGCTCTGTTAATATAAAAAATCTTTCAAGGTTTTGTCATCTAAAGCCATAGTAGAGAAAATTGAAACATGCCTCCTAAAAGAAAATAATTAGAAGTAAAAGAAATTTAGCCTAAAATTAAAGATGAAGAACCTAAAGTAAAGAAGAGACCACTCCATCAATCCATATTAGATATACTTCTAGGTTCTACTAAAGAGGGTAATAAGAAGTTTCTTGTGGACATCGCAAAAAGTTGTAGGGATGCCCTCATTTCCAAATCTGGATGGGACCTATTTTGGTATTTTTATAGTAAGAGAAATGAGAAGATTTTAGTGTCAAATGCTTGGATGTTAGATATAGCAAGGTTGATTGTCCCAAATGTGTTTCTTGATGTAGAATTTATCAAACTACTAGCCAAACACTATTACTCAACTACCAAAATAGTAAGGTTTCCAAACAACACAGTATTGGTAGAAGTAACCAAAAAAGCCATCATTGAGTGTTTTGGATTAAACAAGTAGGCTCTGACCAAGATAAACCTACAAAAAAATGAGGATTATGCTAGGTTAAAAAAGACTTATAGAAGTGATGAGGTACCCCTATATATGAAAAGAGGCATTGGTAACAAAACATTCCCCATCTCTACTACCACTACTGAACCATTTAATGTGACATATTTTTAGTATTACTTTGTGAATACATATTTAGCTCTTTGCAAAGTGTTGGGGATAGATTCTCAAGATAAAATTCCAATAGGCCTAATGATGATGGCCATGAGAATTCAAAACCATGAAACTAATATTGAATATGACTTTGCTTCATACCTTGAGAAGGCGAACGTAGATGATGAATTCTCCCAAGTTATAGAGGATAGAGCACCGATTACATTTAGACACTATTCCCTACTATGTCATCTGATATTGTACTAGAATAGGGACCAATGGACTAAAATAATGGACTTGGCTATAGTAGATGAGCAAGGGAATCCCACACCTATCCAGAAATGGTGCTATATTTGGGATAGTCAGTGCAAGAATTCAAGCTTTTCTATATTCTATGAAGACTTTGTACACAAAATCCTTCAAGTTCTTGGGTATGCAATACCAAGATTGTCAACCAAAATGTTGCAACTAGCGAGACCTTTGGCTTTAAGACCAGAGCAGGGTCATACACACAATTTTGGAGATTGGTTCTTCCTCCTGGAAGTTACAATAATAAGAGTTTATGGATGCCCTATTGCTCCACACATACTGCCAAAATTTATGCCCCTCAGATTAGCATTTCTTGAATTTATGTGGAAAATGATGTGAATGGAGAAAGATGTAATGCACAAGCAAAAGAAAGGCACTTTCCTACCGAACCAAACCAAGTGTGAAGATTGGACTGTAGGCTCAGACACACTAGAGGAGTTATAGTATTATTTGAAGACAAGATATGCATTGAAATTTGGAAAAGAAAGAGCCTTTGACCTTGAAAATCATATGAACAACATAAGGCACAATCTTCTTACCAAAATGAGAGTGCCACACCAAGTAGATTTTGAAGAAGATGTCATAAGGAATTGCATTACTTACAATGATGTACTTAGTAGAAGGAAAAAATGGGAATATATAAAGAAGGTTGAAGAAAGGACAAAGCGAAGGTCCAAGGATTTCCTAGGATACTTTGTTGAGGAAGAGGACCCCATCAAGAGGATAGAATTGATAATTGGTAGATTTGAAGACTTGTATAGAAAGAAGGAAGCATATCTCGAAGAACATCATAGTAGTGCAACTACAGAGAATACCCCAGGTGAAACCTTTGAGCCTACCATGGAGCAATTACCTCCCAAAAGACAGAAGACAAAAAGCATTGAATAGTTAGTACCTTATGAGGATACTGAAGAGGTGGGCGATACTAAGGAAGTGGCTACAGTACTGCAGTCATTGAAAGGTGATATTGAAGTTGATCAACCCATCCTTGAGACCAGCGCCCATAAACATGAGGAAAGGATGGGTGATGTAGAAAAAACAAATACAAAGGTACATGAAGATGAAAGGGAAATTGCAGCCAGGAGATTCATAGAAGATGATGAATTCATTAAGACTCTCGAGTTTAAGGATTTCTAGATGAAGATGAAGATAAAATAATTTCAAGAGAGGATGGAATCAGCTAAAGCAAGAATTGAAGAATCAGATAAAAATGAAATGGTAGCACAAAATTTCCAAGAATTAAGAGTTGACAACATTGACATTAGCCCCTAGAAGGCTAGAAAAATGGTCTTAAAGAGAAATATGCTCATTTTTCCTGGCTTGGAATTAAAGAAAATGTTTCTGCTTGATCATGTGTGGGCTCAAGAAGATCCAATGCTAGTTGCAGGATTTGACTCCAATGAAGGTGTGAGTGGAACTAGATATAACCCAAAGATTGAAACCCTGACCATATGGATCAAACAAAAAAATACACAAAAGCCAAAATTATTAGATGTAATTCAAGGGATGAAAGGGGCAATGATGGTAAGGATAATACAAGATACCACCCCTTTGGAGGAAGCCACAATGACCATGCATTCAACCATGTTCACTCGAGCAACTGTTAAGGGATTAGAAGATAGATTGAAGGAGTATGAAAAGGAACAAAGGTTCCTAAATGATGAAGTTAATACACTATTCATGGAGAATTTCAAATTGAAAGAACAATTAAGATCAGGAGCAAGACCCTCACAAAGCAAGGAGATGGTGTTATATAGGCCTCCTATTGCTCCAATGGATATTGTGAAGAACATTATTGTAGAACAGGTAAAAACTCTAGAGAAGGAAGTGGATGATGTAAAGAAGGCTAGCAATCAAGCCCAAGATGAACTGAAAAGATGAATTTGTGAAGTTATGGAAAAGATTCTTGAGCACAGGATAAAATCAGTTATAGATAAACTAGAGAATGTGCATGATAGTTATAAAACATTTCAACAGGCAATGGATCAAATAAAGACACATATGCTTGTATTAGATCCTTTGTTCAAAAGGTGGCAGCCTATTCACCACACTTTGGCTAAGTTATGCAAAGTTCTACAAAGAAGTCCTAATGCACCCACAACATTAAAGCCAACTGAACAAACTATGAAGATGATTATTGATGAATTTCAGTATGTACAAGGGTTTGATAAAAAGATTGTAACACAAATGAATTTATTCCATACCTACAAACAATGGTATATACTTGAAATCATGAGAGATGGTGATCAGTTGGAGGACTTGGATAAGTGGAAGAAAGAATTCAGTTAGGTTGTTCATAAGTGTGTAACTCATTTACAGGAGGATGATGATACCAATATTTTGAGGCTAAATCAGATCATGGATGGGTTGATTGTTCTTGATGTGGGATACCTAAATTTTGTCAATCATACAAAGGAATTAGTAGATAGTCGATGACAAACTCATCTTGCAAACATGCAATAGATCCAGGAATATAAGTGGTCATCAGATTTTGCGGTGTATTAGTGGGAGGAACAGTATTTGGTTTCAGAAGAATAGGACACTAAGGTGAGAGCATTTGGATGTTCATCATGGAGAGGAAGACCTTTCCAGATCAATGATCACGGGTCTTCTACGTTGAATAATGGAACCATATGCCAAAATTTCTTAAGTCTTGTTATTTCCTTAATTATGCTAATTAAATAGTTGTTAGTAAAAGTAGTTATGAAAGGTCGTTTCTTTTTGTAAAAGGCTTGTAGCTTGTTGCTTCCTATATAAATAGGAAACCAAGGCCTAGTTTTAAATTATCATCATCATATATCATTTCCATTTTGAATACTTTTGTTATTAATATATATCAACTGAAGCAATATAATGGAGAACATCTTATTATCAGAGATTCTCCATGACTATGTTATCATTATGTATTTTTCTTATGTTTTCCATACTTATTTCTTCTTATATTTGAATGAATCCTAGTTATTGAGCCTCAATACTGTGCTTATGTGAATGAATATGCTGATATAGTAAAGCATTTATTGTGGATGTTGGTAGAGCTGCTAATTTTTTTGAAAATTTGAGCTTATTTTGCATTGTTACATGTTCAACATAGAAATGGAAACTATTTAAAAATAATAAAGTTAACAAAGTTGCTTATTTAAATAATTTTGAGTTATGTGCATTAATATTTTATTAACTTTTGTGTCTTCACGAACATATGTTGATACAAAATGAATGGAAGAAGCATCCAAGTAATCCTAATTTTTTCTGCCAACAATTCATACCAAAGATTGAACAATTTAAGGATATTGCAATAGGTATTAATTAAGGATATGGCGATGATGATATATTCTTTTACTTGTATATTCTATGAAACATTCCTTATTTTCTATGAAACAGTGTATATATTCTTGTACTTATAAATATTATTTTACTGTTATGTCTATT
Organism: Sequoia sempervirens; assembly: GCA_007258455.2. Classification (NCBI taxonomy): domain Eukaryota; kingdom Viridiplantae; phylum Streptophyta; class Pinopsida; order Cupressales; family Cupressaceae; genus Sequoia; species Sequoia sempervirens. The sequence goes on from VDFB02022157.1 coordinate 22,829, forward strand.
AAATAAAACAAAGTTTGAATAAAAAATGCTTCACCCTTTTTTGTAAGTATGTGAATTATTGTTTAAGGAAAAATCTTACAGTGTTTACATTTTCAGTTTACTAGTTTCAAATCTTCATTTACTATGTATATAAAATTGTATGTGGTCTTTATCTCAAATGACATAAAACAATAATATCATGAGAATCATGGTTTTCAATTTCAGCACCATCATTGTCCACACTTTTCATATCCTGTTCACTTTTAAGTACAATCATCAAAATTTTATTTTTATTTCTTGTCCCAGTTAATCTTGATTCCTTTCAGCACAACACAATAGGTTGCATGTTAAATTTCAAACATTTTCTATGCATTTTTTTGTATATATTATTTTCTCAATGCATCATTATGTAACAACAATTTCACTTCTGAGATATACAGTAAAAATAAATGAAAGAACATGTTTGCTTTGTCAAGGGAAATGTATGGTGAATACCCTATGTTGTTTAGATAAGTGTGCAAGCGAAATAAGACATAACTAATTGAATATGATTTTCTACTGTACAATTGTTTTTATATGTGGATTACCCTTAGAAAGAGACTAAACTTATCTTTTCTTAAATGAAGCCTTTACATCTCCTGTCTACCAAAGGAATTTACTGCTTGACAACAGGTTCGTGAACTTCGTACAAATTAAGATTGGTGTAAAAGGTCATCCCCACAAATGTTGTTTGGTTTAGAATTATAATGGAAAATAAAAAAGCTTGCTAGGAGAATAAAAAAAGTTTTTAATTTTCCAAGTACAACATAATATTACTGAAGCATTTCAAAGTTTAGGCCATAAGAATCATCCTTTTTTAAACATGGATTGCAAATAATCCTGAAAATTCAAAAGTCTTGGTCATTAACATTATTGTCTACTACAATGTCATCCAGTGTATCATTGTCAATGTTCATATGTTCTTTCAAGTATTTAATATTATCATCATCCTCATCTTGACTTGCATCATGTTCATCATCATTGAAATTTGACTATAGACCATCTATATTGTTACCAGATGTATTTGGATCATCATTTTCTATACCATCCATATTGTTGTGTTCCATAACATCATCTAACTCTAGATTGTTGTCTTCTTGTGCCTGAACATAACCATCTTCAACATCATCATGGATGTCAATTTCTTCAATTTTCTCTAATCCCTCTCTCTCATTTTGTTGGCCATCATTGTTTTGCTCAGTATCCACTAATGCATCGTCAAATACATGCCTTAATCTTGGATCATAATGTATGACAAATATCCATTTCGGGTCCAAAATATCTTCATAGAAAAATACCTGCACATGAACGACATACATATATTAGACATTATATAAATTGTATGAACATATATACATCAATTGAATAATGGAACATTATTTTATAAACTACCTTTTTTATACAATAATTGCTATAAAACACAATTTTGACAACGCAATTTATAAAACATTAGTCCACACTCATTTATTATTCTTTGGCTTTCTTCCCTTAAGAACATCCTTAGGGAGACCTTGTTCTTCCCTATTCTTTTGCGCATGAGTGCGTTTTAAGAAGGGGTAATCAATTAATAACTCATCCCCAATGGTAAGGTCCACAATAGCCTCAACCATTATCAATCTATCAACCTCTCTTTCCATATCTCCATCTTTATCATTTATAACCTCAACAAATTGACAATTCGGTCTTACATTAGGGTCCCTTCCCTTACTACTATTTATAAATCCTGCAATATTTTTGTGTGTGTCCATAATAGTCTCAACCATTATCAATCTATCAACCTCTCTTTCCATATCTCCATCTTTATCATTTATAACCTCAACAAATTGACAATTCGGTTTTACATTAGGGTCCCTTCCCTTACTACTATTTATAAATCCTGTAATATTTTTGTGTGTCCATAATAGTCTCAACCATTATCAATCTATCAACCTCTCTTTCCATATCTCCATCTTTATCATTTATAACCTCAACAAATTGACAATTCGGTTTTACATTAGGGTCCCTTCCCTTACTACTATTTATAAATCCTGTAATATTTTTGTGTGTATGCACGTCCATCTATATACATAAGATGACCTCTATTCATTTCTTTTCCACTTTCCAATTGGAGACAATGTGTATACATATTCAAATTTAGACCATATGCTGACATGTTCGGCTTATATTCTGCTAGCCTTCTCCATTCACCACTGTAATATGATGGACCATAATATGGCATTAATCTCCTAGTGGTTTGTTCTGAATTGTTTCTATGTTTGGATCCCACATGTACATTTTGGACAATAAAGAGGCCTAGATTCGCTCCATGAATATTGGAGGGTCATATCATGTAGCTGTATCCCCAAAATTGAAACACCTCGTACACTCTAGGTAGTTGTTGATCACTAGGCCAAGCACAATATAGTGATCAAATGTCTCTTTGTAAATTGATCTAAAACTCAAGGGAAAGTCATCATCTCCATCACATTCATTCTTATAGGGTATGTAATCCACCTTCCCCTTTTCTTTAAGCAAATTATGCATCTTCACACCGATTCTTGTTCTATTACTTGTTTTCATCAATTCCTCATCTTCTGAGTTGGTATATTGGCACATATTTTTGTTAGATGTATCATGATCTAATAAATGATCATTTCCCTCTAGGCTAGAAGTCGGTGATCTAGGAAACTTTAAACCAAGAACTTTATCCTACAAGTATCCATTAAGAAAAAAATAGTTATTTAAATAATATAAAACAATGTTGAAACGAAGTATACATGTTATTTATATCAAATTGGAAAATTCCTCACCACAATTCCTATTGGATTTGAATCAATTGTAGGAGGCATACTATCGACTGGAAGCTCATCATATATGTAATGTCTTTGTACAATCACTCATTTGAATTTTTTCTTTCCACGACATACAAAACATCCACAAAAAATAATTTTCTCAAAGTATTCATCCCATGTACTATAGTCCTGACCTACCTCTTCTTTAGCGCAATCGTTTGTTGTATCTACAGTATCCATTGTCATATCCTCTTCTACCCATTGTCATCTACATGATTTAATAGTTTTAGGTCCATGTCCACGTACATGTCTTGTTCTTTTGCTAGTTGAATGCTTAGGCTTTGCATTTACTCCAATCTCCATCTAAAATTATCAACAACATGCATTAATTTATGTCAAGATTGGATAATACATTATAAATTTCAATAATACTGTGAATAAAGATGGATGTATCACAAAATGCCATCAGATTTATATTTGACATATTGATATCATGTTTTGGCTATCCTTATTTTCAAACTTTTCCCTTGATCATAGAATCACATTTAATCACCATTCCTGACCTTAGAGGCCTCATGGACAAAAAAATGACTTTATCTCCTCTACATTGTAGCATTTGTGAATTCAGAAACACCTTCCTCCTTTGGTTGAGGTTGCTTTCTCTTCTTACCTCTATTGTATCTGCAGATTTTGTTGTCTCATCTATTTCCACCCACTTTCCTCTCAACGATTTAGTATTTCTACATCGTCCACATCCTCTCTCCATGGCCTCCTCTGTGAATAAAAATTCTGCCACTGAAGCTTTCATTGCACTATCGCTGAGAAGGAAAAAGCAACTTGTGAGACCGCGGTAAAAACTGCTCTACCGCACTGAGCTGATGAAGGAGCCACGGGACAACGGTGGTCACCGCACTACCACACGCCAATGGTAGAAGACTTGCGAGACTATGAGAGTCACCGCAACACCTCTAGGAATAGAAGGAAGACTCGTGTTCTGCCACATAAGCTTTCACCACACTACCGTCGAGAAGGATGAAGCACCTTGCAGGACCGCAGTAAAAACCACTCTACCGCACCGAGCTGATGAAGGAGCCACAAGACAGTGGTGGTCACAAAAACAAGGAAGGAGTTGGAATTATTTCCAACACTCTAGGTCTTGTTATACACAACAATGAAAATATTCACTATACAACAATGATAGGCGCTAAATTGGGCACACTTGATGCCACCTTATACGTCCCTAACAAATTACATTAACAACCAAAAGTTGGTGCTAAAGTTGGTGTTAACTAACGCCGACTAAAGTACAATTGATGAATCAAAATAAAAAATTTAAAGCTTTCCTGCATGAAGGAAAAAATTAGATGACAAAAAAGGGAAAAATGCCACGCAAAGGAAGAGAGCGGGGCGCTACCAACAACTGATGAATGAATGAATGAATGAATGAATGAATGAGATATTTTAATGACGTCCACGAGACCAAGTGGCCTAAGGGACCAAGAACCAAAAAGATAAGGAATTTCCAAACTCTTTTTCATGTTGGACCTTCTTTTATGAATTTTGACCAAAAAACTAGTTGTCTTGCTGATCTTCTCCTCCTCAAATAACTCATGCAGATTGTTAGCTTTTAAGTTGAATTTTTATGTGAAATTCAATTTAGTTTGCAACACCATAGGTAAGGTTACAAAAAAAAATTATTGCTTGAATTTGTGATTGTTTACTGCTCTTTGTATTGCATTTGAATTCATGATTGTTTATTGGTTTGTGGCCTAACTAGTCCAGGAAACCTCTAAATCATCCCATCATTATAAATTCTAAAACCTTTGAGAAACCAACAAAAAAATTTACCCTGTACCCATTTGAGCTTTGGCTCAAAATATTATAGCACGAAGCAAGGATGCCTCCATATTCTTTCCCTAACCTAGGTATCAAGGAAATAGTGAACTGCTTGGAAAATCTAGGAATTGGGTCAGTCACTACTGAGCAACTATTGAAAATAAATGCATAAACAACTTGGTTTTTCCCAATTGCGCCATAGTCACTAATTCCATGAAAAATTTGTGCAAGATTGCATTATGAAAGATTTTTCATGATAAGGTTATCAACACTAAGCAAACCAAGTGAACATATTTTCCCTAGGTTATCAACACTAAGCAAACCCAACGAACATATTTTCCCACAAAACAAAAATTTCATACCACAAACTGGATGAAAACTTTCATACCTGACAGTGTGTACTTCATTTTCCTCCACAGACTGGATGAAAATAATTTTCCCTAGGTTGCCTCAAAATGTCAAGCAATGGAGGGAAGCGAGCATTGATGACAAACTTTGGCCACAATGAGGTAATTCATTGTCAATTTATAGATTTGTAAATGTTTCCATTGTTTCTTTGAATTTTACTTTTTACTTTTTTATTTCTAAATTTAAAAGAAGAAATATAATTTAAATATATATATATATATAGGGACATGATACTGACAAAGATAAAGAGGAATTGGCTTCCATATTGGGGGTAGAGGTAGTGAACAAATTGGTTAATGTGGATTGGACAACACTTGCTAGATACATAGAAAAATAATCTATTAACCCCCCTCAAACATTGCAAACAAATCAATTGTTTCAAAGGGAATCAATCAAGATTCCCCAACCAGTCCTGGATCGAGCAAAAGATCCAGGAGGAAATCAATGATAGTAAACTCTAAGAATGTGGAAAAGGGAGTAGAGACTTCCACTTCTAGGACACAGAGTTTCACCATGCCATTTTTTCAATCTTGCATTAGTAGCTACAATATGAAGATAGAATACAAGGTGGTTTCAAGGGAAGTCCGAATGATGAATGTTGGGAAAACATTTGTGAATAGGTTGAAGGAATCATGCCTTCAATGGTTCAAAGACCATCTACATTTTCCATTCTCAAAGATACCCATGCACCTGGAAAAAGCAGTTATCCATGACATGGAGACTAATTTTGGCACAGGTTGGTCTGTAAAGAAGATAAAGGTCTATGAATGTCTCAAAACTACAAGAGATTTTGGTGCAACCAAACAAAGAAGATAAAAAAAATCCCTCCTAAGCTAAGGCAGTAAAAAAGGCCAATTGATGTAAGTGTGAAAGTATAGAGAGAGCTTGTAAAAGCATATGAGAAGTTTGATGCACGAAGGAAGTCTGGTGAGGAGAGTACATAGGTATTTTAATTTTCTCATAATATTATATAAAATTTATTAAATGATATTTAAATTTTATTTGTGCATAGTTAAATTGAATTAGTATATGTTTCAGAACAAGGCCTCAAAGGCTAGGCTTGAGAAACTTCGTGCCATGCATCGCAGTGGCTAGAAAGGTTTACAGGCCTTGATTTGTACATTTGTAAGTATATTTAATATGTCAATTTTTATTTTTATTTAATTTTGTTGGAAAAAGTAAATGATTGCATATTAATTAGTTTGACTAGTCCATATGCCATGTTTTGATAGGAGGAGAAATATGGCCGCCATCCAAAGCAATTTGGAAAGAATATGTTACAAAACAAAAAGTGGAACGATTTTTTAATCTAGATGGAGAACGAGGTATCAATAGTTGAGTTTCAATAACTTAGCTTGATATTGTTGTGTTAATATGTCAATTTGCATCTCTTGTGTTGAGTTGTTTATTGATGCATAGGATGAGTAAATAGAGCTCAAATCTTATGATTACAAGATGATCGTTTATGTGCATGAATAAATAGTAGAAGGATGTAGATGAACTCAATTCATCTGACTTTATGCCTCTTGGCAGACATTCCTATTGAATCTCTAATATCAGGTTCCCGAGACTTCCCTGTAGCTTTTACCTTTCATTGCCACCTTTCCTCTTCACTGTGAGACTCATCTCCTTTTTCCTTATATGCATTTCTAGCTTTGGCTTCTAATTCATCCCATGTTTTACCTTCCTCCTCTTCTGAATATTCTTCTTCTTCCTCCTCCTCTAACTCCATAAGAGATTCATCTTTTGAACCTTCCTCATCTGATTCTGATTCCTCTTCTACTTTAGAAGGTTCATATCCTTGATTTGGCTCTTCTGAATTATCATAATCAAAATCACTAGCTTCCATATTCGAAAATTCCCAACCAACATCTTCAATAAATTTATCTGGATCATCAGTAATACTCTTCAAAATTGGTCACTAGTTTAAGTTCATTCTACTTTCATAATACTTTATATCCATGGAGTTCAGCCATCCCTTGATGCCATCAAGTGAAGATTGAGGAATGGTGTCAATGCGGAGTACATCCCGCTTGAAGTCTTTGAAAATAATAGCCATATCAAATTCCTTTTGTCCAAGTCACACTCTCTCAAGGTTAACAATCTCAATCTCACTAATAGTGATTACTAAGAAAGGTAATTCTACCAATTCTACGAAACAGTTTACTGTAGGAACAATAAAAGTAGAGGCTTTGAAAGGAACTCCATGAAAACCAAGCTCTCTAAATGGTATATCAAAATCTATTTCAAAATATTTTAGATGAGGTTGCTCCCATATAAGCTCTCTTACTCACTTGACAAATCCTTGAAACTCTGTATTGATTTTATTTTTCCTATCCCTCTCTTGTTGTTCTTCCTCAATTTCAGCAGGATCATACATTGACCTTCTTGCCCCTCCTAAAGTTTGGACCACATCCATTACCTCCACATAAAACTGGACATCCTTGGTCTTCTTGGTTCCCATGCCATGATATGGTTATGCAAATGAAAATGAAGCAAAGTAATCATCTCCTTCTCCACTGGCTAGAAGAATGCATGCTTAATGTTTTCATACATGATATCAACTCTTTCTTTTGCTCTCATGGTTGAATACTGAAATCCAGTATGGTGGGCCTCTAGAGTTCCAATCATCTTTCTTCCTCTTCCACCAAATGCTAGCCTGATCCATACATCTGCCAACCTAATTGGATTTGTTTTTGAAAGCTGAAGTTTCTCCTAAGTCACCAATGTAGCTCTCTCTACCTTTTCAAACTCTTTCATTGCTATAGATCATCTCTGGGATTTAATCATCTGTACCACATGGTTGATGTGCTTTGAATCCTTGCATCTAAAGGAAATTTCCTTAACATAAATATTTCTAGGGAATTTCAATGTTGCCATTGTAGTTGGCAATAAAGCCGGTACTTGCAACATTGAAAATTATCCCTATATAAGAATTCCCTCCATCTTCTTGGCTTGTAACACTCTTGATGGTGGCTACATGAAATATGATTATGATTCCTCTTCTACATCAGAGGGTTCATATCCTTGATCTGAATCTTCTGAATTATCAGAATCACTAACTTCCATATTCAAAATTCCCAACCACCATCTTCAATTTTTTTATCTAAATCATCAGTAATACTCTTCAAAATTGGCCGCTAGTTCAAGTTCATTCTACTTTCATAATACTTTATATCCATGGAGTTCAGCCATTCCTTGATGCCATGATCAAGTGAAGATTGAGGAATGGAGTCAATGTAGAGTACATCCCACTTGAAGTCTTTGAAAATAATAGCCATATCAAATGCCTTTTTCCCAAGTCATACTCTCTCAAGTTTAACAACCTCAATCTCACTAATAGCGATTACTAAGAAAGGTAATTCCACCAACTCTACCAAACAGTTTACCATAGGAACAATAAAAGAAGAGGATTTGAAAGGAGCTCTATGAAAACCAAGCTCTCTAAATGGTATATCAAACTCTAGTTCAAAATCTTTTAGATGAGGCTGCTCCCATAGCTCTCTTACTCGCTTTGAAAAATTCTTGAAACTTTGTATTGATTTTATTTTTCCTATCCCTCTCTTGTTGTTCTTCTTCAATTTCATCAAGATCATACATTGACCTTCTTGCCCCTCCTAAAGTTTAGACCACATCCATTACCTCCACATAAAACTGGACATCCTTGGTCTTCTTAGTTCCCATGCCATGATATGGTTATGCAAATGAAAATGAAGCAAAGTAATCATCTCCTTCTCCGCTGGCTAGAAGAATGCATGCTTAATGTTTTGATACATGATATCATCTCTCTCTTCTACTCTCATGGTTGAATACCAAAATCTAGTATGGTGGGCCTCCAGAGTTCCAGTCATCTTTCTTCCTCTTCCACCAAATGTTGGCCTGATCCACACATCTGCTAGCCTAATTGGCTTTGTTTTTGAAAGCTGAAGTTTCTCCCAAGTCACCAATGTAGCTCTCTCTGCCTTTTCAGAATCTTTCATTGCTACAGATCGTCTCTTAGGATTTAATCATCGACCACATGGTTGATGTACTTTGAATCCTTGCATCTAAAGGAAATTTTCTTAACATAAATACTGCTAGGGAATTTCAATGTTGCCATTGTAGTTGGCATTAAAGCTGGTACCTGCAACATTGAAAATTATCCTTATATAAGAATTCCCTCCATCTTGTTGGCTTGTAACACTCTTGATGGTGGCTACATGAAATCTGATTCTGATTCCTCTTCTACATCAGAGGGTTCATATCCTTGATCTGACTCTTGAATTATCATAATCAAAATCACTAGCTTCCATATTCAAAATTCCCAACCACCATCTTCAAAAAATTATCTAGATCATCAGTAATACTCTTCAAAATTGGCCGCCAGTTCAAGTTCATTATGCTTTCATAATACTTTATATCCATGGAGTTCAACCATTCCTTGATGCCATCAAGTGAAGATTGAGGAATGACATCAATGTGGAGTACATCCTGCTTGAAGTCTTTGAAAATAATATCCATATCAAATTCCTTTTCCCAAGTCATACTCTCTCAAGGTTAACAATCTCAATCTCACTAATGCGATTACTAAGAAGGTAATTCCACCAACTCTACCAAGCAATTTACCATAGGAACAATAAAAGTAGAGGATTTGAAAGGAACTCCATGAAAACCAAGCTCTCTAAATGGTATATCAAACTCTAGTTCAAAATATTTTAGATGAGGCTCCCATAGCTCTCTTACTCGCTTGACAAATCCTTGAAACTCTGTATTGATTTTATTTTTCCTATCCCTCTTTTGCTGTTCTTCCTCAATTTCATTAGGATCATACATTGACCTTCTTGCCCCTCCATAAGTTTGGACCACATCCATTACCTCCACATAAAACTGGACATCCTTGGTCTTCTTGGTTCCCACACCGTGATATGGTTATGCAAATGAAAATGAAGCAAAGTAGTCATCTCCTTCTCCATTGGCTGGAAGAATACATGCTTAATGTTTTGATACATGATATCAGCTCTCTCTTCTACTCTCATGGTTGAATACCGAAATCCAATATGGTGGGCCTCCAAAGTTCTAGTCATCTTTCTTCGTCTTCCACCAAATGCTGGCCTAATCCACAAGTTTGCCAACCTAATGGGCTTTGTTTTTGAAAGCTGAAGTTTCTCCTGAGTCACTAGTGTAGCTCTCTTTTCCTTTTCAGACTCTTTCATTGCTATAGATCATCTCTGGGATTTAATCATCTGTACTACATGGTTGATGTGCTTTGAATCCTTGCATCTAAAGGAAATTTCCTTAACATAAATACTGCTAGGGAATTTCAATGTTGCCATTGTAGTTGGCATCAAAGTCGGTATCTGCAACATTGAAAATTATCCTTATATAAGAATTCCCTCCATCTTGTTGGCTTGTAACACTCTTGATGGTGGCTACATGAAATTTGAATTTGATTCCTCTTCTACATCAGAGGGTTCATATCCTTGATCTAACTCTTCTGAATTATCAGAATCAGAATCACTAGCTTCCATATTCAAAAATTCCCAACCACCATCTTCAAAAAAATTATCTGGATCATTAGTAATACTCTTCAAAATTGGCCGTGAGTACAAGTTCATTTTTCTTTCATAATTTAATTTATATCTATGGAGTTCAACCATTCCTTGATGCCATCAAGTGAAGATTGAGGAATGGCGTCAATGCGGAGTAAATCCCACTTGAAGTCTTTGAAAATAATAGCCATATCAAATGCCTTTTTCCCAAATCATACTCTCTCAAGGTTAACAATCTCAATCTCAAGTATTAGCTAGGGAATTTGAAATTTTATTATGGTATGTGCACTTTGATATGATGTAATATAATTATGGTTTTGTCTCATATGTTGTAATATTAGATATATAACAAAAAGATAAATTATTGCATGAAATAAATAATAACTTTTCATTCTAAATGTTTTTTTTTTGTAGAATACGGGTCTTCTAGAAGATCAAGATGATCCTCAACATGATATAGATCCAAAAAATATTGTTTTTTCCAGTACAGATCACATCATGGCAGAGGATGATGATGACACAAATGCATAAGACACTAAGGCCGATGACAATGATGATGACAATGACGACAATGATGATGATGATGATGATGATGAGATAGTTGGTGATAGTAGCCAGTGAAATTCATGATCATATAGACTGCATCATGGATCATTGTTGATATATCGTTATGATGACTCTTTTCATGGTTACTATCATATGTATCATTTTCATGGCCTATAGTACGATATTATTGAGTTGTATCATATTGACATGTATCATTTTCAAAATTTCACTATATCATTTGGACATGTATCATCTTGACTTGTATCAATTTGAGTTACATAATTTATCAATTTTATTTATATCATTTGTACATGTACCATTTTCACGTATTTCGACTGCTGGACATGTATCATTTTGACATGTTTTTGATGTACTGGCATATTTGACTTTCACTTGTTTTAGTTATATATGATGATGATCTTATTAGTATTGATTTTTCAATTTATATATATATTAAAACCAGTCGATGATTTTAATTTATTGCTTAGGATGGATGTTGTCAAATTCAATTAAATTATAGATATTTGACTTACTTTTTTTAATTATAGATGATGATCATGTTACAATAATAGTTCAGGCAGTGATGAAAGGTAAAATTAACACTTGGCACCTCCAGAACATAATTGAAAGTTTTGCGGTGAGCCACATAATGAAAAGAGGTGGTAATGTGGAAGCAGATGTCTTATCTAAATGGGCTTTAAATTTTGGTGAAACATGGTAATTTAGGTTGGAGGATTTTAGAGGTGTTAAGTTAGTAGACTTAGGTCAAAACACAAGAGAGGAAAACACCTTAAATGACAAGTGAAGGCAGGAGTGGTGGGTGATGGTGAAGTAGTACTTCATTAATAGAAAGTGTGGGCAATCCAAGATGGTGTTAAATGCAAGCCCTCAATTAAGATGTGTTAATTGCATTTGGAAAGGGTCGAGAAAAACTCTGCAACAAAATTTGGTGGTGGCGGTGCTGGTTGTTAGGAGAAATGGAAGCCAATTTCACCTTCTTGTCATGAAGATCTTTGGGCCTGTTTTATGGAGAGGCATTTGGAAAATGACTAGATGACCTTTTCCTTGTTGACGACAAGCGGCTAGTGCAATGTGCAAAAATGATTTGTGGCAGGTATTTCAGCTCTTTGAAACATAGATACCAAACCAACATGGATGTTTACTCCTTAATTGCAGCGTCGGGCTTGGATTTAGGTGAACCAGTGGAAATGGTGAGGATGGTGATGCAAAAAATTGTGCATGAAGATTTTTTGGTAGGCATGGAGTCCTTTCTCGAATGGGCGGTTCTGGGTGTAGGTTTAGATTATTCTGAAGGACTGGTAGATGATGAAATTGAGGAGCTCTATGGGAGACTAGGGCTCAAACCCTTTATTCATTGGCTTGAAGGAAAATATAAAGCTCATTGTCATGAGGAAGTACGTTTGGGATGGAAAGTGCTCAAACTCTTCATCGAACAAGCAAAGGCAGAGATGCAGGGATTGGAAGTGAAAAGGAAGTGCCAGAAGAAGAAGTCGGGGAAGTGGCAGAAGAAGAAGCCTCTGAAGGAGATAGCCAAGCGTTCAGGTGGAGCTCATTAAGACTGGTCATGTTTTTCTGTGTCTGATTTTGAATTCTCCCTCCACTTTTGTTGTATTAAAGCGTGTAACTTTGAACACTGTTAATGGTGGTTATTTTTTGTAAAGATTTTACTGGTAAACAATTACAAGGGTTATATGGTTTATTTAATGTTTTACTCTGCACATTAAGGTGCCTCTGGTTTTTGTCATTTGTTGTGGAATTTTGGTGGGTAATGATAGTGAACAATAGATGTACTTTTTTTATCTTTACAAGCAATACAAAAAATTCATGTTACCGACCCAAAAAAAATAATTGTCTTGTTATTTAATCATATGAGTTAAATAATTAAATTACTTAGTCTATAATCATATGAATTATTTAAGAGGCACAATATATTTAACTAATTAAATTGAAATAAAACAAATTAAATTAATAAAAGGAAGCAAAACAAGAAGAATTTTAGAAGCAAAAAGGAAGCAAAACAAGAAGCATTTTTAGAAGCAAAAAAGGAAGCAATAATGGAAGCCAAACTAGAAGCAATCTTGGAAGCAAAATTGGAAGCAAAATTGGAAGCAAAACGAGAAGCAAAACAGGAAGTAAAACGGGAAGCAAAACGGGAAGCAAAATGGGAAGCAAAACTAGAAGCAAAACTGGGAGAAAAACTCGAAGCAAACCTAGAAGCAAAAATGGAGGCAAAATTGGAAGCAAAATCAGAAGCAAAACTAGAAGCAAAAATAGGAGCAAAAATAGGAGTAGACATAGAAGCAAAATCAAAAGCCTAATTGGGTGCTAATTTAGGCGCTATTTCTGATGCTATTTCTTGGTGCTATTTTAGTCGTTAACATAGGTGCTATTTTCAACGCTATTTCGCAGTGTTATTTTAGGTACTAACGGGGCGCTGTGATTTTTTGGCACTAACTACAAAGCTAACTATAACATTACGTCCAACGCAAAAGTCAACGTAAAAGTAGGCGCCAAGATGACCATGCCTATTTGCATCGAGTTTAGCACTGACCAACTCGCCCAATTTGTGGACTGAAATACACTAAAATCCTACGCTATTTTAGGCACTATTTGCTTGTTCTACTGTAGTGCCAATACATAGATGAAAGGGAATAATTCCAAACAACTAGGAGGAGAGGGTAAACCTCTCCCCACCTTCACTTCTTCAAGGTATAAAGTTCTTATAGGATTAGCCTAGAATGACAAGATTTCGCTTCCAAGAGAGGTGTCTTTTGATTCACCTTGTGTTTTATATATACTCTACAGAAACACAATAATTGAGATCATCCATTAGGGTGATGAAATCCCTATGAAGGCATCCTAAAAGGAATTATCCAAGTTTTTTTCATCACCCAAGATTGCAAAAAGTGTAAGAGGAGAGGATACACACATTGGATTCCTTGGGATAATAATGAAAACAAAATAAAAGAGTAAGTGATGTTTTTGATCCTTAAGGTCACACAAAGGTGCAAGAGATCATACACACCACTCACCCAAAGACACAACAAACAAAGTTCATTAACCTTACAAAAAGAAGTGTACAACTAAGACTAGTCAAATGATAATGCCTTAGAAAATTGTAGTTGAAGCACAAATATGTTATTAGTTTCACAAAGAAGGTATTGGAGCAATGAATATGGTTGTAAGAAAATGTATTAGAATTGATAGTAAAACTCTTGCAAAGATAAAAAATGGTATAATGCAAAAAAATAGATGTAATAAAAGGTATGCTTATCATAAGATTGCAATTTTAATTTTATGATTTTTCACATAGTCAACTAGATTTGATTATTTTATAATATTTTTGGCTCCAAAAATAAAATGCAGAAAAGAAAACCATACTAAAATTCTAAGAGCTTTCCAAAAATGTAAAAATATCTAAAAAAATCCTTGATTTGTGCCCTAGAAAGTAGATTTATGAAAAAACCTAGTCGACATAGATCTTATTATTTAGTCAACTTTTCAACCTAAAAAATAAAAATATAAAATAAAGGTTTAAATAAAATGGAAGATAATGTAACACACACAATACCTCACCTAGAAACCTTCTTTCTCTTTAGATAGAGATGAAGTATGAGTGAACCCTAGCTCCACTTGATTTGTTCCTTTTATGTATGGATAGGATGTGGTTTCTTATCAAACTAACATGATGATAGTATTGAGATGATAAGAGATCAAATGGATAGATAAATATATGGTAATGAAAGATTAGATAATATATGGAAAAATTAGATAGAAAATGCAACAACATAACCATAGGATGAGAGAAGAGCATCAAATGGGATGAGAGGCCTCTCATTTATAAAATTTCCATGAGAGAAATCAAGTGCCAAGATGAATTGGTTGATGGATAGCTAGGATTGATTAAGGACTAGGGTTTAGATTAAAGTTGTAGTCATGTGACAAGTGTCGCATGAGGGATAAGGGCTAGGTTTAAGAATGGATTAGGAAAACATCCTTATGTGAATGGATAGGATTTAGAGATGTATTATGAAATGGATGGATGAGATGAAAAGTTATTTTGACTCTTTAGAAAGTATTTAGGTTCAATGAATCTAGACAAGGTCTTAATTAGTCATGTGACTCAATAATTAATTAAATAAGAATAAAATTATTTAATTAGTTATTGGAGAAGGGTGATATGGAAGGATAAATAAATTAAATAAATAAATAAAAATATATATTTAATTAAAATGAGGGATAAAGGTGAAGGATAAACTAATTAAACAAATAATAAATATTTATTCAATTAAAGTGGATGATAAAGGTGAAGGATAAATAAATTAAATAAATAATAAATACTTATTTAATAAAAGTGGGAGATAAAGGTGAAGGATAAATTAATTAAATAAATAATAAATATTTGTTTAATTAAAATGGAGGATAAAGGATTAATTAAATTTATTTAATTAATGGCTTGGATAGGACCTAAAGTCAAGTGTGGTTAAGGCATGACCAAATTTTAGGTGTCTACACCTTGTTCACCCCATTTTAATATTTTATCAATAATTAAATTATATTGTCAATTTTGTAAAATATTACATATAAATAACTTATTCATTTTAAATAAATTATAATTATAAATTACATTAAAAATCTATATTTAATTAATTTTCATCATCTCAAAATTAAAAAAACACGTCACTTTCAAGTGATTCAAGTAAAAAGTTTAGACTAGTGTTAGTCATTTCCCTTATAAAAAGTGTCACAATTTTGAACTTTCACCAATCAATCTTCCTTCTCTTCTCTTTTGGAACGTGTCTATAGGGAATGCTCCCAAATATTCTAAAATACTTAACTAATGATTTCCTACCTAATCATATGCTTCTTTTGGAGAGATGCTTTCCAAGATTTTAG
Source organism: Sequoia sempervirens (assembly GCA_007258455.2). Lineage (NCBI taxonomy): Eukaryota > Viridiplantae > Streptophyta > Pinopsida > Cupressales > Cupressaceae > Sequoia > Sequoia sempervirens. Next base: position 38,853 of record VDFB02022157.1, read on the forward strand.
TCGAACTTCAATTAATCTTGAAATAAATATGAACTACTTCTCCCCATAAATTATCTCTAACATTACACACTTTGAACATTAAATTTAAGTTTTTCTTTGAGTGTTGTATTTATTTTCTTGGATTCTCCATTTTGATATAGAGTATATGGAGCTAAGAGTTTTTTCTTCACTCCCTTTTGTTTGCAAAAGTTAATAAGTTTGATTGAGGTATATTCCCAAATTATCTAATCTTAATAATTCAATTTTTTCACATCCATTCTCAAACTATTATGCAAACCCATTAAAAATATCAAATGATTTAGATTTGTTCTGTAGAAAGTAAATATATATCATTTGAGTGATGTCATTGACAAATATCATGAATATTGAGATTTCCCTTTGGAAACTATCTTCATTGGTTCACAAAGATCATAATGAACTAACTCCAACTTCTTGGAGGCTTTCCATGCTTTCTAAGAATCAAAATTTTCTCTATATTATTTTCCCACAATACAAGCTTTACAAAAACACTTATTTCTTGTGATGGGTGGAAGACCATATAATACGTTTTGATTGAACCTTTTCTTCATCAATGTGAGGTTAATATGACCAAGAATTTCATGTCATATTTTATTCCTTAAAGTGACAGTTGAAACTAAATCTTTAGAGGGCTTTGTCCTCAAGTAAGAAAAAAGGATTCCTTTCATAAATTGATCACATACCAATTTTCCCTTACTATCTTTAGTATTGTAAAAGTTTTACATGTTTACAAATTACCTTCATAATTTTGGCAGTGCTTTGTATGATTAAGATAAGATTTTTCTTAGTCCTAGAAGAAGTAGAACATTATCAATACCTATTTTACCTTGAGTTAGAACACTGAGTGAAGATCTCCCAATTCATTCAACATGTAATTGTGAACCATCTCCTACTGCACTTCTCAATTTGTTGATATCACTAGTCATGTGTTGAGTAGCAACTAAATCAATGATCTAAACATCATCATTTTGGCATATTTAGAAGCATCTACTAAAAATATTTTTTTGGCTTTCATCATCATCTTCAATTCTCAAATCAACTATCATAAATCCTTATTTAATTTTTGGTATCTTTCTTCCTTTCGCTATTAGCGCTAGTCAACTTTATGGAGATGACACACAATATATTATTTGTCATTTTACAAAGCTTCTAAAAAAATTTGCTAGCCCACCTAAACTTATTCCCAATTCTATATTATAAATATATTATTTGTCTAAAAATAATTGTTTGCCCACCTAAAATTATTCCTAATTTTCTATATTACATTAAGACAAAAATGTTTATAATCTTTGTGCAAGCTTCTCTTTGCTTTAACATGGCAAAGCCCTCAATTTTAATAAGCATGCATTGTTTTAATATGTATCTATCAATGTATTTAATTCAATATAAAAATTATTATAAAAAGAAACTCCCACAACATTTTGGATTTAACAATGATCTTTATAACCAATGCTACAATTTTATTTGATAATTGTTAAAAGTGAAAAAAATCGCTCTATTTACTCTAATATTATTTAAAGATTCAAAAATCTTATAAATAAAAATAAATACATCCAAAATATCTCTATACATAAACCAGGGCTTAAATTTGATGGTTGTATGGCCGTATTTAGTCATTTTAGCTGTAAAATACAATTAAAATTTTAGAAAGACTGTATTACTTGAAAGGTAAAATTTTAGTTAAAATGTCAAAATTTCTATGTAATTATTCCTATACATGTTTTTTCAATCTACATGTATTTTTCTTAAAATAGATAACCTTTAATATTTGAAAGACAACTTAAAGTAAATGACCGTCACAAAAAAATTGCTTGATAGGCAAGGTCGACCGTCAAATTTAAGCCCTAACATAAACACATGAAAATTATGATAAATAAAGTTCATAATTCCAACAGTATAGTGATTAGTTCCTAAATATATCTAGGAACAAAGATGGAAACTGTTATTAAAAGCCGATTAATTCCTAAATATATTTAGGAACAAAGATGAAAACTGTTATTAAAGTTCATAATTTCAACAGTAGAACCGATTAGTTCCTAAATATAT